>JAECUM010022786.1:0-88090 GCA_016617855.1 Megalonaias nervosa | reverse complement strand
TTGCTCCTTATCTGATGTCATTGTTTTCTTTTTTTTTTTCCATGAGTTGTACAGTGTTTGATTTTTGCAAGACGAAGATACTGGAAACAGCAGTGTTGACAGAGATGGCAGCAGATGACACAGGGTGGAGCTGAATAATATTTATTTCCTGGATTGAGTATGGTTGCTTTTTTGTATAAAAATGTCAGTTTCTATAAAAATATTTTGCATGAAAATCATTTTCTTGTTATTTTCTCCTTTTTAAATGTAATATTCCAAGAAATTCATATTCATGCTTAGAGAGTATAATAACTATAAAACATGATCCTTCTGCGTATTCATACGCCATGGGAAAATCACAATTTGATATACCGATACTATTCGTATATCAGGTTGCTTTATACCAACACTTCAAAAGGCCATATTATTTTTAATGTATATGGCATATATATATATATATATATATATATATATATATATATATATATATATATATATATATATATATATATATATATAGCACCGAATGCATTTCTTAAAGGGGAGGGATGATAACAAGTTTTCATCCACTCTCTATTAAGACCATCCTTTTAGATTCTTCTTAAAGGATACATGTTTCAGGATCAAGAGTCATAAATATAGGATGTGCAAGGCGTGTAGACGTAAAACTCTGGACATTATTCTTAGATTTCCATCAGAGTATTTATCTATTGGAATAAATTATGTTTTAAAATATAATTTATAGTCAAAAGAATTGAAGAACATTCTGGCCCAGTTCGTTGATTTATCCTGACGTCTGATTTCATATATCGAGATATCGAGTTAATAGCTCGAAACTTGAGTTCTCATCTCGAAATGTTGATTTAATATACCGAAATGTTGAATTTGTATGTCTAAATACCAACAACAGGATAATAACTCGAGCAACTAAATCTAAATTTCGATATGATATCTTATTATTTTGAGATACTAACTTTGTTTTTCAAATTAGTTTCTACATTAGTAGTCCAATAGACCCTGATGCATGAGCATGAAGGCCAAGCAGCCTTTGTCCAGACACTAATACAAATTTCGAGAGACTGTCAAAATAATAACTCTAAATTTTGATTTAGCATGTTGAAATGTTGAGTTAGTAACTCGAAAATATGGCTTAGCATAACAAAATTTCTAGTACATTTCTTGAAAACCTTAGTTAATATCTCGAAAATTCTAAATAATAAGTGGGTGTACCACTATTTACGATTGTTTCTTGGTAAGCATAGCTCTGCACTGAATTTACATGACTTGACGCTGCTTTGAATACGGCTTTACTGTACGTGCCAATTGCGGGTATAGTATAATTTAAAAAGTGTGAGAGCTGTGGGACTCAATGTGCTTTATAACTAGACACTTAGTAACTTATTATGTATAGATATTACACCTGATATCTCCTACGGCCAAGGCCGCATAGACTATAGAAGGCCGTTGTCAGTGATAGGTGAGCGGAAAGTGGCTGATGTGAAGAGGATAATTTATAAAGATGCTCGATGCACAGTGAAATATATTTCTATTATCACGGGCTTTAATTCGCTAGTTGCTTGCGCTACTGAAGAATCATTTAAAGATCAGAAAGCAAGATCGGCCTGCATTTCTTAACGACTAATTATAAGCATACTCTTGGATGAAGTCGCCACACAGCTACCCGCAAGACACGATAAGAGTGACCAGATACGTTTGTTTGAGATTATAACATATGATCAGCATGAATTTACGTTCTACGTTTTTGAAGCCTACTGAATAGAAACTAATAAAGTTTGACTCGGAGCAAAACAAGCAGGGACCATAAATAGCTCACCGTAGTCGGGATGCCAAGAGTTTTATAAGATGGAAAAGACTCGTTCGTCCAGGTATCTTTATCTGATTTTTCTAGTGTCCCTGGACATGTTTATATTGCCAATGTGTTACCGATAGATGTAAAACACTAGCAACTTACCCGTCGGCGTACCATAAATTGTATATCATTGGCAAAGCAACGGCGCGTAAACCCGCTGTCTTGAGAGGCATCCTGAAGGAGCACAGCACTCAAACGTTACTACACTCTCCACACAGCCCTGCAATAGCTCAAAATGATTTCTGACAGAATCTCTGTCTCAAAAGATTCGCTAAGTGTAGTTTTCTAGTATATGAACACCGGACCAAAATGACATTTACTAATCATATTATCAGATCGCAAATGCGTGTAGAGTTACATTTGGAGTACGTTTAGTTGGTGTACTTATATAATGTTCACTAATAAAGAACATAGTAGTACAATGCAATCATATGTAGACCTTTTAAAATATCCCTGGTGCCTAAAGAAGACGACTCTTCTACGTCACTAATATGAGTTACCTATTGGAACACATTGACATGATGATGTAGATATGACGATAACGTTGCATTTTTAGATTTAGATATTGTGACAACACATTAAGACAACATAACTGCATTGGTTTGTCGGCAAATCTACATAATTATGTCGACACATTGCAATCGGTACCGAGTCTTATAAAAAGCAAATTGTTCAGTACATTATATTTCTCCTATAATACTTAAGAGATCACATTACATTAGGGGAACTTTCTTTGCTACCTCTGTATCCATTCATTCCAGAAAGACGGGAAAACGTATAAATTTCTAGATATTATATAGTCAAAAGAAAACAACTCTGAATTGTTAAGTTAATGCCAAATGAGCGGAGACATGTAAGAGGGATAGTTGCATTGTGATCAAGTAAGTATTATGGGAGAAGTATAATTGACTAAGACTATTTGCTTTCTCCGGCAAATACATTACCCAATCATATTACATTAGGATAATAGTTAAGAAAAAAAGGAGGAAATACTGAGCATCGTACCTTCACCTGTGTCCCCCAGGAGGAGCAAACTTCCTCTACTAATGGAGGAAAGTCTCCTGATATTAGTTTAACACCGTGGGAGACCAAAGTAATACACATGTGAGCGATCCATATAGCATTCGGCTCTTAATTATGTTCTCACCATTAAAGTTTCTTCCATGCGAATTAAGCGAAAGTGGTTAATACTGCCAGGTTACGAGGTTGTGCTGTCATGAATCGGAGATGGTATATCTGAGAGGCGGTAAGTGACCTTGGAAGATCACCTCTGTCAACGTATGGATCGAGGAGAGGAGAAGAAAAGTTATTTATTGATTACCGAATGACACCAAGATGTTTTTAGCAATGAAACCAGATTGTGTCATTAGGGTAAAACAATGCGTAGTGTAGGTCCACGGACAGGGTATGAAGCTCACTGACTCTGCGTGATGTAGCAAGTGCTATCAGAAAACAAGTCATATGAGAGATGTATGATGAATGTGGATAACAGGGGTTCGAACTTGGATGAGTTGAAACATGTCAACACGCCGAGTAGATTACATTATGGGAATAATGCAAGTGAAAGTGGTCTGAATGAATCAGTAATCGACATCAAGTCGGAAAGGTCCTTTTGGTGTCCAGTATCGTCCCGTCCATGATGACGAGACGTGTTCCATATCAAGGACCGGTATATCATTATAGTGATGGGGCTACCTTCTTTGGCTTCAAAGAGAATGAATGAAAAAGAAGTTGACCAGCTCAAGAATGAGACAAAAAGTGGTGTGACGTCATGCATGTGACATCAATCGTTACCAATATTCCATTTTCTTTCCTACGACTATCTATCAGCTCATGTCCCTCTCTTTTTGGGACTAATTGTGGTGTCAGGGCTGATGGAGGGAACATGTAGGCCCATATACCCTCCCAGCTGACTGTCAGGGCTTCGACGGCCCGTGCATCTGAGTCACGAAAAGGGGAGATCTATCATAGGGTTATTCCATTGGGCTCAAGCTCAAAGGATGGACAAAAGGAGAGTCCACTTCGTGTGAATCTTTTGTCCTCTCCTTGAAGATGAGTCGGCTGAAATATTGAGCCGTTGTGGTATGTGTTGGACCTTTATATTTATCTGATATTAGGTATACCACCAAAGTTAATCCCATGCCATGACATAAAGGTCCGGTGATTTCGTCTCTCCTTGTTCAGAAGGTATGTGACCACCACAGAATTTTCCGACAAGATTGGGATAGTATATAAGCGCACGCGTTCTACCCAATTGTCGCTGGTATGAAGATGGCTTCCTTCCCAACAAGTTGATATGAAGAGTGTTCTCTTGACACGTTCACATGCCACTGACAGCCCCGTAATATTCTGGTCTAGATAGGCCGTGAAAGGTCGACATTGGGATAGAAGGGTCATTTGTAATAGACGGATGTAGAAGCTTCAGGAGTAAAACGTATAAACAGGCCGGGGAGTTGAAGAAACTATCTCGCCAAAATAAACATTTTGTTTGAACTTCTCTCCGACGCATGCACGATATACAAGATTGAAGTGTGTGAAAGCTTCCATGCTGAGATGGATACAATGTTGGGAGGAAATAAGGTTCGACTTCTCGACGATTATTATCTACCCGAGACTGTGCATGACAGCAAGACGGCAGTTCACATCTTGGACCAAAACCGAACTCATTCAGTGTGTTTGAAGAATGTCGCCCATTTACGCTTTCAGAGCTGTTGAAGAGGTCGTCTGAAACCAAGAAATTACAGTCTAATGTCAGCGTAACAGCCCAAGACGTTAGGATAGGGCGAAAAGGAAGGACACAGAAGTGATATACTTTGCCCAGATGGGCGGAGTAATGGATTGGAATGTGAAAATGCCTGTTGTACAGGTCAAAGTTTATCAATTAGTTGTCGCGTCACAATGAAAGACGGAAGAGAAATTAACTTTTTTGAGCCTGCTGAGGTCAATCACAGGTCTCTGTTTGCCGTTCGACTTCGTCACCAAATTGAGTCTAGAAGCCATGAGTGTGCGGCTTTAGTACAATTTCAGCAGCTTGCTTAACGAATAACCCATCTCCTCGTTTAGTATGTCCGCCTTCATGTAATCGCTCGGGTTTCTACCATGAAGTGGGACATCTAATGTGGAGGAGGAAAAATTAGCAATATTATTATGTCTTTCAACAAGACTTTGATCAACGAAAGTGAGGAAAGTGCTCCATCCTAGCCTGAAGAAAGAAGTAGTCTAGCTTCCACGGCAATGTGACATAAGTCACTGACGGGCGACAGGCTTGGAGGAGAAAAAAACAATGTTTCCTATATCCCTCTTTGTCTCACGGCCATAAGTAGGAGTGTATAACCACCTAAACGTTGCCTGGCAATGCCTATTTAGTCGTTTTTGGGAACTGCCTCTATTGTAACCCTGTTAACGATTGGCCTTTCTTTGAAACGGTCACTGAGCTGGATGTCAAGATAAGGGAACTTGCACTAACAGACGTTGTGTCAATTCTTGTGATACCAATTTTCTTATTTCCTTAATTTAACCCTCGAAGGTGTGGGCAGAACGGCTGCTTCACGATAGGACTTAACAGATGAAGTATTATACAAGGGCTAGGTAGTTGTTATACACACACTATACCACAAACACGCTATTACACTGTTGTAAAAGGGTCTTAAGTTTTAGTTTCTTGTGGAAGACAAAGACATAAAGAAATATACAAGCAAAAATTGGCAATGATCTGAGCTGTATCTCTTTTTAGGACCTGCGAGTAACCCAGAAAATTACAGTTGATTATTTTCCTGTACCGTAGAGATGTTAACGACTACGATATCCAGGGCGACTATGTCTTGCCATGGACTTCACGACAGTGCCGTGTCTTCTCTTTTATAGGACACTGGGGCCCCGGGGGCAAAGTAGTCTAAGACCAATCTATTTACAGATCACTCACATCACACTTCCGTTCGCGTTGGTTGGAATCTTGGCTTGGCCAATGTGAATTTTTGAGAAACCATGCCAGTAATGTCCCCTTAGGCTGGTGGTTATTCCCCAGTCTACCTAGTCCTTCCTCCATCATGTGCTGAAAAATGGCGCCAAACCCACAAAACCAAAATAGTAGATGTTACCCTCATTTTCCTTCTTCATCAACAACTCCACTATCTTCTCTTCGCTTCTGTTGCAGCTTCTCTCCCAATCTTTGATTTTCCTCTCCCAGAAAATTTGACACATGATCTTGTGCCATTTTGAAGAAAATAGTGTTCTTTTTACTTTTCTCCCGATGAGATACTGTTATTCCCTGTATATATGAACCAAGGCCTCGTTCAATTTAGCAGTATTAGATGATATGGTAATTGCCGATTCAACGATGTATGGCAAGACAGGTGAACACAGCTTTGTATGGTAGAAGCACTGACGTGATTGAAGTCATCCCTCCGATTTGGTACGCTTTCGTGAAATCAAACATTCTATTTATGAAAAGATCGAGAGAAAGAATGAGAAAAAGCATGCCAAAATAATTTATAATTCAACATCATATACTTCTAACTGAATGCTTTTAATAAGAAGCTAATCGAACTCAAACATGAATACAAATCTGACAAATTAAACGTGTGTATTTACAAGGCTGACAACGATGTGGAGTCAGACTTGATATTCAGTGATCTAATACAGTACCATTTGCACTCTGTGTTCCTGAGCTGAAGAATATACATAGCAAGAATATTCACCAAGCCACCATTCTACTTTATCGTCGTTTCTGGAGCATGCACGTTAAAACCAATTTATCAGGGAAATCCAAGAAAGCTTCGACAACGTAACTACACACAATATTGTCCATACACCATGTATCTGATCTTTGTAATTTCATATTATAGGATTGTGCAGATAGAGCATTTCTTCTTACAAAGTCAAAGATAACGCCTCCCAGAGAAGGTAATCTAAAGAAATCAAATTATTCGACACTGTGGTCGTTAGGGACGTACATGGCCGGGCGATGAATGTCGTCTGTGACAAAATCATTAATAACTTTAGTTCATCCCATGCTTAATACACACCACTGGATTGCAAGAAGTTGAGTCAAACTGTGAAGATAATGAAGTCCCCAGGTATTCCTTAATTGTTTCATAGGTAAGAATAAGTCACGAGTTTCCGCCTGACTTTTTCCTTGATAATATATATCAAGAAAGTCACTTAATGGGGATTCTCCGTACTCCCCTGCAAAAGAATTTCGATGCGTTCCAACTCCCGAGAAATAATTGAAAGTAAGAAATGGTGACTCAAGTCTTCAAATCACTCGGTCAAAATCTTCTCTGCTGATGTTAGGCCCACGCATCTTTCAGATAATCTTCCAACACTTTTTTCTAAACTCATCGTCAATAAAGTTTAAAGATAGATTCTAGCTAGGATGATCGTGTTGACATCCATGACAAAATTCTCTGGCTACTTCTGTGATTTTTTTTAGGTACGTAACAATCACTGCAAGAGACTAAGTGATTTTCTGGTTTCTGTCATCTTGATAATATGACAGGATTTTTGTCTTGTTCTCTAGATGTCTGAGATGTTATTCCGAATAGAGAAAAACCTTCTTTACCTATTTCCATAGATTTATGTTCCGTTTTTCCATAGATTCATGTTCCGTTTTTCTTTTCTAATAGCATAGTATCACTTCTCTCAAACTGTTGATTTCCAGAGTATTATTAAATTCTGCATATATGATGATGTTCAATCTGTTCGCCAGCCCTACTGCATACTGAAGTTCCATTCAAAATAACATTGTATGGAAATATCCTTGTTATTGCCTTGGTCTCGAGTGAAATCAAAGCACCACAGTACATATCTTCCTGCATAATTGTAGTACGAAATGCCGTGGCTACTGTTGGTTCCTATCTGTCCTTTGGCTTCAAACAAAAAAAGATCTCAAATAATTTTTCTGGGGAAAGTTAGGTTAAAAATGCCTGGTACACAACTTCTGGCCATCTCTAATGACTTTTATCTTTGACACTTGGAAGTGTTGCAAATTGAAAGGATTTGACTGATTACTCCGTTGACATTAGCATTGCTGACGATGCCAAATGAGCAAACGTTTTCGCAGTTGTTCTAGGAAAACAAGATCTTGGGGTCGGATTCCAGAGGCAACGGTAAATGTTTCTACTTCTGCTCATCATAGATGTGATTTTGCTGTCGCTCTGCTCATGGCTTTGCTGATGTCGTTTCCAATTTTAAGTAAGACTTCTACAGTTCGCATGCAACGTCTGGCTTCTTCGATGCTCATTTTGTACTCAGTAGCATTAACCATCAAATAGAACAGGGTACTACTTCGATTTAGTCTCAAACACACAAAGACTCTTGTCAACAAATAATTATGTTGCATTCACATGTCCACGCATAAACGTTTCATCATTTCTAAACAATGTCCTTTTTTGATTTTATTTCTTTCCTACATTCTCAGGTTCATTATATGTAGTCTACTGTGTCTCAGAACTTATGCAATGTGTCAGTTTTCCATACTACTGAACAATCCAGATGCGTATGCCTGGCTTCTTAACCGCACACCAAGAGGTTTTTCCCGGAAAATTAGGTAGATGTAAGTTACATTAGTTTGACTTCCGGAAATATCTTACTGAATAGGTTTGTGTAACTTGTACGTAGATTGCACCTGCACGGTAAAATGTCTGAATTCCTCCTTAGCATAGAAGGTGGAAGAACTGTATTAAATGCTAGGTGAAAGTGTATCCTGTTGTTTTTGTTCAAGAAGTCACTAATGTTGGACACTTCTTTTTGGTTGTCGGTGTTGTAATTTGGATTGCGAGGCTTGGTAGCTTTGTGAAGTGAGCAATTCTAACTCTTAGTATGAGACTAGAGATGGATGTCAGACTCAGATGTGAGTTTCGTCTTGTCTATGACCTGTCATGAAATGAAACGGCAGTTAAATTTCAAGAATCAGATATCAGGTGCGTCTTATCTATACAACGACTCACATACTTGATATCACAGTGTAGTGTGCATCTGGACAAGCATACTTCATTTAAATAACACTTCAGTAAAATAGAGTTTGATATGATCATCAACAAAATCCCCGTGTTAGTGTCCAAACTTATATTATTTTATTATTTAGTGATAGACTTAGAAACAGGAGGTAATATTTAATTACTTTTATATGCGTTAACTTCCAACAGAAGCTTGATAGACTCATAATGGCTATAACAATAATATCTGACAACGTATGTACAAAGCCCTGAGAAACACTTAGTTAGCTTGACAATATGATGAATAGCTAAACAGGACATTGGGAAACACTCATTGTCTTTACAATCAAAATAGCACGTACCATTATTATTATTATTCTTACTGTTATTATTTTATAAGTATCCGTTTTCTGTTTCTACTAAACCGTCATATTTAAAATTATTTGTATATTTCTTTGAAAAACACTTGAGTTGACCCCATAAGATGATGAAAAATCATGTGTGCGTGCAATTATCTGTTTGGGCAAATGTTTAAACTAAAATTGCTGTTTTCTTAACAATCAAAATGAAGACATAAAAATATCCTCACAAGTTTACTTTATATAGATGCAACATTTCAATGCTAAGTTTGACTTCTCCAAAATTTAAGATTAAAATGTTCATAATCCTGGAAAACATTTACAAACATAACGTCAAACAACTGTTAATTGCAGTTTTATGGAAAAGTAATAAATAAGAGAGTTACCTTTGCTTTGATCATTGCCCGGAAGGATTTCGTAGTAAAATAGCGCGACCCTCAGGAAACCCAAAAGGTCCAGACAGACCATGACAAGCCTTTACGGTTGTGCTTTACAGTTTCGAAGTTTGCACAGGTTTCATTTTTATTTAAAGCAAGTGAATTGTCCATGTATTCCTCAATGAAAATCCTGGTTAGTTAAAAAGACTTTGTACATTTTGTGTTATGTAAAAATAACTGTTAATGCCCTTTATCTTGGTGTGTGATTGATGGGTGTAATTTAGGTTATAAAGTATACGGCTTCCACTTATTTCAGAAGAGCATCTCTCGCTTGGTCATTTGAACTCCCTGGGCATCAGTGGTAAATTGGAAGAAAATTAAACTGGCCGATAACCTGTATATCTGTTTAAAATATATTTGAGAATTTATACATTGCACATTCGAAGTTAGAATTTCTACTATGGCTAAATTTAGTTTTCCTATTTTAATGTCTGCTAAAATTAGTGTACCTTAAACTAGTTCAAGTTCATTTCTCTTGATCGTGGGAGCTGGCATTTCGATCAGCTTTCTGCTTTAAGCAGCTCGTATTTTACCCTATATCACATATAATGGATTGACTATATGGAATAAGGACTATTTTCTGCTCCCGTGTTTGTGAAAAAGTAAATATTGTCAAATCTTGGACTCTTTGTCTAAGTGTGTTATTCAAGGTACAAATGAAACTCTCCTATATTCCATATTTTGCAAAGTTTCTATTCTATGCTGAAAAACAACCCATGCACATGGGCTGTCGTTGGATAAATGCTGCATTCGATAACTTCATAATCCAAATTTTATCTGAGCTCAGTCTTGCTCCACGAAGAAAATTGAACAGACTATGACCAAACTTGGTTTCACAATATCATCTTGAAGCAAGGTGTTGCTGATACCTAAAACAAATATTCACGAGTTCCTCAATCCACGTAGGATTAGAAATTTCTTGCCGTCTCATTGTTGATACCTCTACCTCCACTACATGTATATAAATAGCATTGCAGTATGCATCATTTTATTCTATACAGACGGGTAGTGAACTAAAGATAGTAATGCTACGCAACAGAAAAGTATTTTAAACAAACTTACTAATTTCTTTTTCGCATTTTTATCCATTCAAAATGTTAGTTTACCTTGTGAACATTGCTTGAAATTTTGGAGAGGCGCCAGAGGTGATTCGGAGAAAACAAACAGAAACTTTGCCGAGTCTATAACGTCTGATATCGTATTGTATAACATACCTGCGCATCGTCCGTTTATAACTTATTGGATGCAGTAAGTAACAGGATGATAACTAGATTATTGTTGATTACACATGAAGAATAAGAGAAGAATTTAACGTTTCATGTTCATTTACGTTATGAGAGAACCCATCATGTGGCCAAACTAAAGAAAATATAATTGACTCTGCCGTAGTGCATTTCTTGTCATACATGTAGACACATCCGAAAATACAGTTTGATATTATCCAAGGTATTATTCAAGAGTAATCTCTAAAATTTCCAGACCAAAGGGCCATACAATTAAATTATGATCAGTCGCATTTTATTATTCAGATACAAATCTTTTGATTACATTTGATATGTTCCTCCAATCCCACCAAATTAGCAGTTTTAGGTAAAACAATAAACCAAAGTATTTACTTCAACGATAGATCTGAAAGTAAATTAGGGCTGGGTCATAGAGCATGTACAATTTACTTATAGTTCTATCAACTGATATGTGGAATATTCGACTATTCAACTAAATAAAGATCTCTGAGGTACAATTTCTAGCATTATATTTATTCAATATTAAATATACAAACTCTACTTAAGGTAAAGCCAGAATTTCTTTCTTTTCATATCTTCTTGTGTTTGCAGCTTTATAACGGTAGGAACTATTATTGGCTGTGCTCCAATACCTTCAATACGAGAGATCAAAGTTCATGAACAAGGAAGCGCGCCTTATGAAATCAATAAATAGGTATTTTCACTATACTCGCTTTAAAACTAGATAGGTATAGACAAAGTTTGTACAAGGAAGAAAAAATAATACAAATGACTCAGTCAGGTTTGGACTTGTTCAAAGGCTTAGGTTTTTTTTATTAGTGTGTGTTTGTGTGTGTAGCCAAGAAATTAAGGACAATTATTGCAAAGAACATCTTTCATTTCCAGGAAGAAGAGGACTAAATCCAATAATTGTGGGTGCATAGGAGATATCAGAATCATCCGGGCCTCGTAATCAATCACATCAGCCAATACTAAACATAATTCCAAACACAAAAAGTGATTCATATTATCAGAGGATGTCTTAGTTTACAATTGAGCTGAATTCATTAGTATAATAACTTGCAAGCTAGATATTTTCATATTTACTTGGGCTTATTTATGATGACTTTTAAACAAGTTAAAACCTTGTTTCATGCAACTGTATAACAGAAAAAATAATTGAAATAAATAATGCAATTTTAAATTTAGTGAATAGCTTATGGATAGACATTATCAATGAGAAATACATTGACAATATGAAAATGTGTACAATTACTTTTATACTTTCTTAGCACATTGCTTCCATAGCAACCAACACTTGAACACAAAACGTATTTCATAAATTAAATAAAACCACCTCATACTTATAATATTCATCAGACAAAGAAATTTGGAAGGGGGGAATTGACCTTATTCAATATAGTGCTTTTAGTCACAATAAATGAAAGTAGCAGTGAGGTATGCGACTGTTCTCTACACTGTGTTTGTGTCAAATGCACACAACATGATCTTGTACCTGTCTCTCGTTCAGAAGTACGTAAGAACTGTAGAGCGGAATCTATTTACCGTCAATGAAATTCGACCTCTCGGGCAATTGTCCATGGCCTCAGGAATGAAGCATCTGCACGTTCTTTTTACGGTTGACACACACAGACACACACACGAAAAAAATCATAGAACTACTGTTATGTCAAAGATAGTGCGTATATGATATGCATATATATTATTTATATCACATACAAATACACAAACTTGAATTTCCAGCAGAGTTAAGATTGACATGTGGTAATTGTGTATTGACGGAACTCTTCCCATTCCTGCCAAGTGTTTCCCTAACAAATTTAGTTCTTCATCTTTTGTGGTTATATACACAAAAGGTGAAGAACTATCTCTGCAAATTGTTAAGTTGCTTCGTTTCTGTTTTTAACTTCGATTTTTATTGATTTTGATTAAATAAGACACACTAGTGATTTAAACATGAAAGATTGTTTATGTGAAGAAAGTATGGACAATATTTTGAAACTAATGGGGAATATAAAATAAGCAAACTTACGAACCAACAAAAGGTAATTCAATCATTTAAGTGTATTTACAGTTGCTCTAACCCATTATTATGCTTTGCTACCGATCGTCAATTGTTTTTATCCAACTTTTCTTTGTTTTCTCTTTCTGTTGGTCCGTTGACTGCAAAGTTTACCGTCATTCATGGGTGAAGAAACATCGTCGCATGAGACAGGCGAGACATCAAGTTGGTTCCTATAAACAATTACATGTTGGAATCCGACTGTGCCACTTTGCATGCATCGATCAAAACCGGGTTCTTGATTATGTCCATCAACTATTTCCTTCCTAATTCCTTGAGGTATTAAAAATGCCAGAAACATGGCGAAGACAAAAGATGGATGCAAGAAGAACCTTATTTTGCCCAGATAGGAGCAAGAGAGTCATAATGTACGGTCATGCAAAGATACGCTTTTGGTGTGAATTGCTAGTGAGAAAATTTCGCATACAATTAAGTGGAAATTCAAGGAGATTCTATGCGTGAAATAGTAAATGGCATGCGTTTTACTGAGACTAGAAATTGTGTGGAAGACTCAGACGCACTGAACACAAAAAGTGGAAAATACTTCCACAAAAAATACTGTATGTAACCAGACAGATATTACATTGTCAAGGAGTGAAACAGTCTAAAGCTTTCACGCGTCCAAAACCCAAACAACTACTAATAGATACACATGAAAACATTGCTTAAATCCACTCAACGAAAACAGCAGGAAAACTCAACAGCGGTCTTAGAAACAGTGTCCCATAACATACCCAACTCAACTACATGAAAAAGATTAGACTAGGCCTTCCAAACGAACAGAAAACCACTGGAAATGGATGCTTTAAACCAAATAAAGAAAGAATTAAAAAAATCTACTAAACTTACGAAATGATCTGACAATATTATCATGCTCTGTAATAAAGTTGTGAGATCTAAGAGTACGGACGCTTCATATTTCCATGACTTTTAAAAATATGTCCGACACATAATACAATAGTTTGAAGGCAAATACTGATGCATGCAAAAAACAAAACAAACAGTCAATATGTGTGTGCCTTCAGGAGACCATTAAAAATACACGATAGAGATAATCTTGAAAACTGCACAACGTACAGCAGTTTGTTTAGGAAATGCTGATAATGCTCTGCAGGATTTTCCCTAATCGTAAATAGCAAAACTCCTCATAGGAAATTTAATCTCATTTCTATATTACAGACTGCATGTGTTCTTTTGTCTATACATAAAAACGCATAAGTTTTCCTTAATACATCTCTTTCCCTGGTCTCAAATTAATCAGTCTGATCTTGATCATCATACTGAGCATTTACCATTACCGTTTGCTCTACTTAGCGATTTTAGTCGCCGCCATGTATGTCGTGCAAACAGTTAGACCTGACGCAAAATATATAGACATTGGCAGGCGAAAGTGATTAATTTAAAACAGTGGTGAGCCAGTATAGCACGTTTTAAATAGTTAGCCTTAATAATTACTGGTATGGGATGGCACACACCTATTTTATCCCACTCATGATGATAATAGATCAAATTTTGCAAAATAATTTTTTTTTTTTTTTTTTTTTTTATAATTATCAAATCCACATCCCTATATCTACGTTTATAAAACTAGCGTTCGTACACCTGTCTTGGAAGGCGGAGCTGGGGATACGCAGCTATCTTGCGGTACATATGACAAAACAGTATAAATGCAATAAATATAGTCATAGTATATGTACGATATTTTTGTTATTGTACAGACAAATTTTGTTTGTCGTTTTGTTTAATTTCGTTTGATAGAACGTCATTTTTCTCCGAGGAGACTGTCAAGGTGGAAACCTATTTCGGCAGAAGAGTTCTCGTTGTCATGTGTGTGAACTGAACCATCTGTTCGTCCGTCTGCTAATTATCAGTTATCTGCACATTTATGAGTCTTGATATTTCAAATATCCATTGCTCTTCAAACAAAAAATGATCTGATCAATATAATAAAGGTTGTGGTCAATACAGCCGAAATAACCAAACATCTTCACAAATGTCCTCTGTTTCAACTGAACTTCTCTGCTATTTTTGTTTATAGATATGCAGTTTAGAATCGGAAGAGATACCTATGAGTATGGGCTAAAGTGTACAAAGTCGTGGATACAGGCAGCTTTAAAATAAAATTCGAGCGCAAGTAATAACTACCTTTACATTGCATATATTCAATAATCTCCATGGTTAGATTGCTAGTGTGGCAAGAAAGAAATATATGAGGCCAAGGATTCAGAATCAAAGTAGCTATCATCTGAAATGTACGACAACAGTATCTAACTGATGGTTGTTGTTAAAAACACCTTTTCGAGTATATTTGTCAGGGTATTGCTTCTGGAACACCAAGAGATTCAGGCTAAATGTGCAAGGTTACCATCACTATCACAAAGGCGAATTAAAACGTCGTTTGGGTATAATCAAATCACACACGGACTGTTCTGGAATCGCCCTGCTCAGTTTGATACCTGAGTTCCTAATTTAGATAAAGCTTGTCTCTTGCCGATATCACTAGCAGAAGGAGAATCCAAAGAAAAAGTACTGTTACTTCCAAAGTTTTGATGTTTTTGACAGACAAACATTCGGCTAGTTAGGAAGAATGAATAGTCATAATGAAAACCTGGTGCTCAAAACACAATGTTTCGATTATTCCAAAACAAAACAACCCCCCCCCCAAAAAAACCCCAAATAACCTAGTCTTTGTTGTTGAATGTAGTTTCTCTAATTATCGAAATGAAAATGAAGAAATAATTCAATTATTGTATGCTGTAGCTATTTATACGTTGCTTACAACGACACGTCTTCGAACGTGGTATTTACGATATATTCAACCTATTTGTGGCAAAATACCTCCCCTGTTTTGATCCATAAAAATATTAAAAGTGTGACAAAGAGGCTTCCAAACTGAATTACACTAACGAGGGCAAGTTTAATTTATGAATAAGTTTCGTGGCGAAATACATACATGGCAGTGTCCATGAACATTAAATTAAAAATTCATTAAAAATCTGAAGGTACAAAAACAACATTAAGTTAACAATACTACCATGAAAATGCTTTATTTGACACGTTATTTAGAAAATATTATTGTACTATTTTGTTTTGAAAAACCTATGTGTTGTTCGGTTTTTGTTCTGGGGTGAGAAGTCCACAAAAACTAAAATCAATCTGCCTTATGCATACGAGTTTGCTTTTTTTTCGGACATGGATGGAAAGAGACAATGCCGCTTCAGTTGTCATGTAAATACTACAAAAGGTATTAAATCCACATTGATTGCGGGTACTAAACTATTCAAATAGCTTTTAGACATTTTCTAGACAAACAACTTTTAGTTATTTTAAATTGCAATTTTACAAAATATTGCCCATGACATTTGTTCAAGATCACTGCTACCATCTTCTTGTCATATGTTCTATTTTAGTAGATATGACCTTTCTTGCTGATCATTTGACACCTTGGCACATTTGGTCATTTTCTCAGACGTCCGAATCAGTTTAATTCGGTCACGCCACAATCGTCCAGTCAAGCCATTAAAGTACGGAAAATACATTTTTCTTGGGTTTATAACTACATTAAATTGCCTATCATCTAATTTCTTTGTTTCGGTACTGTACTATAATAATACAGTCAAACCCAGTTTTGTTGATTACGTCGGAGGTGTAAAAAAATCGTCGATATAACTGGGTCCAGAGGTATCAGGGTTTAGTTGACAAACGTACTGCAGAAGAATGATTATGCATCTGAAGCAAGAAAAATTAGGAGTTTTATTTCTTAAAAAAATGGCATTTCTAATGCACAGTAAAAATAGTAATTCAGTTATGCCAGGTTGTAAAAAAAAAAAAAAAAAAAAAAAAAAAAAAAGATTTGAGGTCTATGAGATTAAGAAACAAGTCACACATTTTAAAACACTTAAGTTACTGTAACAATGTCTGTGGTTTAAAGTTGTTTTTGTTTCTCTGTGAATAGCATCGCCCCTTTGGTAGTCTCAGAAAGGAAATAGATTTCTCAAACTCACCAAAATCTAGGCCAATTTAAAGTACATGTACATGTAGGACAGCACTTTAAAAAAAGTATTTCCTTTAATTAGTGTTGACTTTTTTTAGGACCGGACCAAAACGCTCGACATGCACGAGTTCTCGAGATAACCGAGGCTGAGATAAATGGATTTGACAGTATCATAATCCTGCCAAACAAACCTCGTGAAAGGGAAATTTAACTCTCTATTTGGGGCGCCATTGATGAGTCATATTTTCATATTTGTTTCTACTCCAAATATTATTCTTAAATATTTGTCTTGAAAGTAAAAACTGATAAAAGCATAAAACTGATAATAGTCTGACTAAATAGATAAGAAACTCGGATTCTTGGAGGACAGTCTCTAGCGGGTTTCAGTTTCGACACCATTAGGTTTCTATAGGGCGCATTTATTTAATGCAACCAGTTTTACACATCAATGACAAATTGTATTCATGTTTTTATTTATTTAGAAACGAATTAATTAGCGCCTCCTTTGCAGTTCCTGATTTACAATTGATTTTATCCCTGTTCGAAGGTTCATTTTTTTTTTAACATTGAATTATGGTCTCTATAAAGTATATCTGACAAACTGTGTTAAGAAGTTTAAGTCGGATGTCTCGAATGTTACCAGTCGCCACGTTTATTGCGCTCTTCATGTTAGCAATTTCAGGGTGATAAATTACACTCACGTATTTAATTATTTAATCAGATATAGACGGTAAATTGTCGTTTTTAAATTAATTGCAACTCTGGAATATAAGGCGACAAAATTTACCTTATCTTCCAAGTCTTTACTTTCTTGTTTTTACAATATTTTGTAAAATTGCAATTTAAAATAACTAAAAGTTGTTTGTCTAGAAAATGTCTAAAAGCAATTACTCTATTTGAACTATTTTTCATGAACGAATTCCTATTCAGCAAATTTTGTACGTGAACGCTCACCAGTCAGGATCAATTGCCTTATCAGTATAAAATCCTTTAAAAAGCACAAAATTACCTTTCAACTTATTTAGTCGAATGTACAGTTCAGTTGTATTGATATTTTGAACGCGTACTATGAACTCAGTAGACATGTTTAACAAAGGTCTATCGATCTAGATTTACATATCTACAATATTTGATAAAGATTCGCTACGCGGGTCTCTTAGGAGTCCGCTCATGCATTTAATTGATAAATTATACATGTTTATGGTCTGGACACGATTGATTCGATTATTGGTTGCTTGATTATGAACATAAATTTTGTGACTGTAACACTGACATTGCATTGAGTATATTCTATTTTAAAATATGATGAAATGATTTCTTTTGTAAAATGTCTTTGTTGAATAAATCTGACAATTTAGGTAAAACAATATTTGGATTGTTGTTTTGTAATGTGGCATGAAAGTATAGAACAAAAGAAGGCTACCGAATTCATTTATATCAGTAAGAAAATGTGAATGATGTGCCTAACAAGACGAAGGTGATAATTTGCACTAACTTTTTCAGTATAATTATTTTACTGAAATTGGAAAACAACGTTTATTATTAAGCTGTATTTAAAAACAATACAACTTTAGTGAGTTGGTAAGCATCACATTTTTTTTTTTTTAAACTTACAGGTAAGACTATACAGATTTAAAGAACTGATATTTAAATCATTCATTTTCCGTATACATTCATACAAGTTATGTCTATTACCATATCATCCATTTTGTAGTAAGTGTTCATATATTGATCAGGACATTTACTCTACCTTCCATGTTCTGTCCGCAGTAGTATTGTGCATCTAGTTTAACCGTGTAACTGATTTCGGGTTGCGTCAAGTGTGCGATATTAGAGTAAGAATTTTGTAATGTAGGCGAGAAAGAAAACGAGGAAAAGAAACAGACAAATCTTAACCCAGTGTACATGAACGGTGCTTGTGTACTTATTCTTCTATATGTATTTTCTTCAAATATATTTTTATATCACTATTGTATTTTTATATTATGACCATTTGAACTGAATAGTTAATATGCATCGTGCATATTAATACACAAATATTTTCTGCTCATAATGATCGTTTTTCAGGACAAGAAAAAATAATAATTTTCAGAAACATTAAAAAAAAAAACCCTTTCCTGCCCATCACACTACTATTCAAAGTATCTCTATCCAATCATTCTTTTGGGGTTTTAAACGTAAATTAACAGACTAATTACAATTTTAAATATTGACCACCTACCCAGAGTTACCGTTCTTAGCGTTACGTCTTTGGTGTTAATCTTCATTCGGCACTCATCATCGTTAATCTTAACCCGTTATAATGCATCTTAATGTCATCTTGCAAGAAAATCAATAAAAGATGAATAATCTTGATTTTAGACCAAGGATCAATTCTTTAGTACATGAAAGTACTGGTGAATTTATATTAAAAAAAGCCCACCTTTTCCTTTTGCGTCATTTACAGAAACATTTTTTTACCTATGTTCTATTTAATGTCTCTGCTCTCACTGGAGATACTCAGTCCTGTGTTTCTTCTCTACAAGATTACAGCGATAGCTTGAAAACCAATCAGTTCCATTGCTGAATAGATATGTTGTAAACTTTACAACCTATGTATAATAAATTCTTGTCTGGTTTAATCTCTTGTACTGTGAAATATACCAAGCATACTGCATTCGCATGATTGTTTTTTTGTCTCACTTGTTTAATAATTAGTTTCGGCTTAACAATCTCAAACAGCATATGTTTCTTTTCGATACTCTCCATATCCCTCTGTAATGTTATGCTAAAATTCGACTGCTAATTACACCTTATATGTTGTATTTAGTAATCATTCAATCCGCACACACAAAATTAATTTGTATTTTCTATTGGAAATATTTATGAAACTTTGATGAGCATTTTTGTATGACCAATAATTCTTACAAATCTTAAACAGTACTCAGTTTTCTATTTAAATTTTAAAATATGATATCCTGCTCATTTGGTAGGGAGTGTCATGAGTTAATATCCAAATTAGTGGATTTTTCTATTTTAAAAATGAGATCATTTAAAGAGAAGCCAGAAAATCTTTCATTTCCCGCTGTAGTACATACTAGATATTATATAAATTAAATTTAAGCTGAGCAGTCTTATCTTAATTCTTAATGTGGAGGTGATTACAAACATTATACGTTTATATGTGTATTGTAATGATTAGTGTGCTATATACTAATTAATGTCACATTAACTTTTAATTGTCTGTTATGTAATATTGACAATGAGTGAATATAATTTATTTTAAAACGGAAATAAAGTTATTCTGTCAGAGAGTCGTAGGATAATTACATACACACGTATTAATTTAACTGATCATGTTACTAATCATTTATAATCAATTTTCTCGGTCAATAAAAAAATATATAATTAAATTCCTAATTTGACTTGTCTCATGCAGGAAAATAAATTTACATAAGTAGAGTCAAATGCAAAATTACGAGCAGAGTAAAATATACAAGGAAAAGTTACATATTTCAAACTAGATGTATAGGTATATGTTTGCAGGATGTAGAGATGGTGGTTTATCCCAGTAACTTTCACCACATCCTGGTGTGGGTAGAGGTACGATACTATAGAGTCGGCTGACATTTGGATAGAAAGAACGTAGGGGCACTAATAGAAATATTAGAGCAAGGCAAGAGTCATTCCAAAATATGGTTCACATAGAACTATCGATGACTTTTCAATGTTGATTGTGTATCTCGGTCCTAGAAACAACAACAACAACAAACGATATCTCTTGTTCTATAGTCCTGTAATGGTGCAGTTGCCATAATTATGCTCTACAGAAGGGACTGCTGACTTAGCTATAGCAAACAAAGATCGCTATAGTACATGGTGTTCGGATACCTATGATGTGACACGCGATCCACGTGCCGGAATGAAACAAAAACTATGGATTCCGCAAAGGGTAAGGTACTCTGTAAAAGCATGCTTTAGGGCTCTATCGTTCCATAAATTGTATCATGTCACGAAAGAGTAAAATATGTAAAGTCCAAGGAGCTCATATAATATAGATTTTATGTACAGAGAACTTGACATTAGACACCCGTAAAATAAAGATTGAACGATAGAGAATGACCAAGCATTATATTTCTACTCGAGGTATAAAGGAGAACATGCCCTTTATGATATCGATGTTAAAATGATGACCTGAATGCGTGTGTATGTGTGTGTCCATGAGAGAGAGAGAGAGAGAGAGAGAGAGAGAGAGAGAGAGAGAGAGAGAGAGAGAGAGAGAGAGAGAGAGAGAGAGAGAATTACCTCGTTGAACTAGAGACTATTATATTCTGTGGACAGGTGCACTAAGTATCAAGGTTTATAAGACAGGATACACGACTTCGTCAGCAGAGATCGGATACTTCCTGGTAAGAATGTTGTTAGTTAAGCGCTACACGTCTTTTGCATTGATTGTTATTCAGTGACGTTATCGGTGGCTGTGTATCTTATATAATTTAATATAGGTATTCACCGAGTATTTCCAGTGTTTTGCGTAAGCATTATTCTTATAATCTGATGGGTTTTTTATGTTGTTTTTTTTAAAAGATAAACATTCTTTAATGCGTTAAAATATACGTAAATTGTGTAAATGCCCAGTTGGCCAATATAGTAACCAAAAACAAAAAAAAAAAAACCCCACGAAAATAACATCGTGTTTCTCCTTATTATATTCTTTTTAAATAGTCCCATTAGTGCAAGGTTACTGCTTCTAGTCGGGGTCCCCGTGTGGAAGAATGGTCTAAAGCGCTCAGCGTTACGGATCACTGCCATCTCACCTCTGCCTGCGTGGGTTCGAGTCTCGGGCTTGGCCATTGTGGGTACGCGAGAAAGCTTGGCAGTAGCTACTCGTGCGTCGGTGGTTCTTTCCTGGTTTTTCCCGGCCTTTTCCTCCACCATTTATACTGGCCGCCACGTACAGCCAGTCTTGTGCTGAAAAATGGCTTTAAACCCTATAACAACAACAACAATAACTGCTACCAGTCAAAATTTAGCGGTTTTGTCCGTAGTTAAGTAATATTCACCGCTTCCTTATATGGCAAACACGTGTCTGCATTCGATAAACTACTTCTGGATACAGCTAAATAAAAAAGCTTCTTAAATTTGGTGGCCACCAGAGGCTGCCAGTGACCATAACACTTTCTTCTAGCCATGAGTGCTTGAGTATCTGTAGATCTAGATCCCGTCCAAAGAAAAATATCTATCACTCGAACTAAATAAAGAACATTTGAATACATACAAAACTTAAAAGTCCAAGAAAAAGATCTAATTATGATTTATTAAAATGTTGAAAATGGACGACTAGTGATCACTTATTGCTATGTGTGTGTGTGTGTGTGTGTGTGTGTGTGTGTGTGTGTGTGAGAGAGAGAGAGAGAGAGAGAGAGAGGGGCCTTTGATACAAAATCTCAGTCTATGTGTTCTCTTTCACGTAAACATTGCAAGTTGATCCACTTTGAATAGCGTTGTTTTATTATGTGCTAGAAATTTAAAAAATCACAGGTGACGGCAAAAAGAATACATATCCTTTTCTGAGATATTGTCCAAGACGAATGGATCACAATACCCTGGAAGGGAAATATCGCACACTGCCCTTTCAAAAATTTACTCGTCACCATAGTAGCAACATTGAGACAATCTCAGTGATAACCTTAAATAGAGTTTTGTTGGCTAATCTTCACATATTAGTATGATGAATTTTCATTTATGTATTGCAACAGTTTTCCTTATATGAATATTTCATTGTGTTTACTGTACTGCATGATATTCCAAACTTTTTATGTTATTTGCGGTCGCTGTTGAATAATGATCACCCTATGTACGCGCACGCTTCTGCAGCAGTAACGTGGGGTGTATTACTGCGCAGTGTGTAGATTTCATTCACATAACAAACGAAATGTAAAATGTTTAATAAAACGTTTAAATAGTTTTTGTTTCAGTTTTATTATTCCCATAGCACAATATATGATCAACACGTTTGTTTCTAATTATATAATAAGAAAGCTATTGATTGAATATTACAAAATATCGTTCCCTCGTTCATGTGGCGTTGAAAGCTTTCGCAAGCTCAAGTATTCGAGACTCAAGACCTTGGATCAATATTGTCAATGCCCAGGTAAATACCTGTATTCACTGTATCATTATAAACGGTACCATTAGTCTGATGTTGCAGCTACCGCTCAACCTTCAGCGGTATTGGTGGACCTCAGTTGGGGTAACTTATGAGTTTATCATGGTATAGACTGTCATTTGTCGAATCACACAGCAAATTACGAT
Organism: Megalonaias nervosa; assembly: GCA_016617855.1. NCBI lineage: Eukaryota > Metazoa > Mollusca > Bivalvia > Unionida > Unionidae > Megalonaias > Megalonaias nervosa. Next base: position 64,916 of record JAECUM010022786.1, on the reverse strand, counting down.
TGAATGGGCGTTATGTAAGTTCTACGAGTCGGCAATTGAAAGTTTATATCCGGACAAACTGGATAAACAACATTATAATCATATATTAATTCTTTTGTTTTGTATTCAAGATTGTTTAAAGATGTTTCCTATAAATTTTAGAGCCTTATTTAAGCGTACGAATTCTTGTTGACGGCTTCTGATCCGTAGCTCTTTATGAAACAAGGGAGTCTCCATCAACAAAATAAAAGCTAGGTCGTCATCAAACCACTAATTCCATTAGTGGTAGGCTATATAAGGTTTTGAACATTCCGTTATCTAAATTGGTATATGTGTTCTGTGCTGAAGATACATATTCAAAGCAAAGGATGTGTTGTTTTATTGGACATACATATGACTTTTGGATTTGATGCTTTAATGGACGAGTTCAATGTGGCTTAGCCGATTCATTACTGTCCAGACTTGTGAATAACCAATTTTCGTTACTTTAAATTTATTTACGTGTTCATTAACATGTTAGGTTATATACAATGGCCGCTCCGGTGGCATAAGTAGTTAGAGCGTCCGCATCGGATGCGGAAGGACGAGGGTTAGAATCCCGGTCGAGTCATACCAAAGACTTACAAAAAATGGTACTATCAGCTGCCTCTCTTGGCGCTCAGCATTAAGAGGTTACTGTTAGGGCTGGTCAACCTGGTTTCAGAATAATTTGACTGGATGGGACATCATGCTATATGTCTACGGCATGATGCCCCAGACACTATAAACTGCCACAATATAGACATCGTAGCGATATGACTTAAAATTGTTAAAGCTACTTTACAAGATATCCAAATCCAAATCCAGACTTCAGTGGCTACTTAGAAATGCAAATAAGGCAATCGGCAAATTGTTGTAGTAATCGTGGTCGAATAGCCAAGTTATCGACTCTGACAGTTACGATTGGGCGGTGTGGGATCTATCATTACATCATAGGACTATGGGTCAAATTGTTTTGTTAGCGTTTGTCCCCCCTCTTCCCAATTACTGTATCCATTTACTTATAGTTTTAATCTCATTTGTTACCAACCACAGCGAAAACGTTCTAGCCCCAGTTTTCTTCCTTGGTAGATCAAATCTAGTCAAGAAAAAATGACTTATTTTCAGAGAAAAATACATGTTATTTGATTCTGTCAAAATGTATTAATTCAATGTTTAGAATAAAACATAAAACAACCAACATTTTTATTTCAAAGGCGTGTAGTGTGTATGCCTTGCGTTTCGGTGTTACCTTTAGTTACTTTGCACGTGACTATACTTTTAAAAGTTGGTATAAGGTAGTTGTCTGTCCAATTGATACAAAAAAAAAAAAAACAAAATGCAGATCGGCCTGATCAAGTAGTTACGGCCTGCCCAATGAAAATCTTCGCTACATTTACCAAGTAATGCAATTGTACTTATAGAGCAACATTGTTAGAGTTGACCTTATTACGCCATTACAGGTGAGTATGGTGAATTGTGTGCTAATTTGGTCGTTAGATTTAACATTTGAGTGGAATCAAAGAGCCAAACAAAAACTCCTATGTTAAACTGTTCGAGCCAAATGGGAATTTAATATTGCTCTAGGTTTACAGTTTGGTTTAGTTTACAGAGCCATCTAGATGCAGGTCTATGGAATCTAATAATTTATTCATTCAAACGGCTTTACAGCTTCAAACAGGAATGCTAATATTGACATTTGTACCTAAAATCCAACATATACTTTTACAACCAAATAGAAAACATACACATTTGAGACTATTTGCCTCCGTATGTAAAGCTATGGAGTCTGAGAATTTATGGTAGACTCAAACGGTTTTATGGGCTCAAACTGGAATGTTAAAATCTTTTATCTAGAATTCTACATACACCAAATTTACCCAGCACCCACTTTCTAATTACTATCCAAATACACACCGTACAATATAGCACCATTTTATTTAATTACTTTCCCAACTCATCGCGTATACTGTGCATCACCCACTTTTGATTACCACAGACACACACACACACACACACACACACACACACACACAAAATTCAGTACTTGATTTCTGATTGTAATCCGATGGACCATATGAATTATCTAGTACCCGCCTTTTGAGTACTATCCAACCACCAACATTAGCAATTCAACAGTCACCTTTGATTATATCCAAATACACACTACAATTCAGCAAAAAACTTTAATATTATCCAAACACAGTCCCCCCCCCCAACATCCTGTTTTTGATTACAATCTGAAAACACACACTAACTCTCCACCAATAAGGTAAGCGTTTTATACCCACACTGTATACTTACATAAACACAAACATACTATACATACATATACAAGTAGTCAAAGATAACGGCAAGATTTACGTGATTTTAAATAAAGAAAGTACTACAAAATACATTTCAATTGGAATTTAAAAATCCAAAAGTGCAGTGGACACAAGTGTGGCAAAATGTTGCCAAAATACGGCCAACATCACTGCAAATCTATATACAGAAAGACAGATAGCATTCTCTACACATTTAGCTAACAAAAAACAACTGTTACGTATATGTAATTTAATTACTTGTGTGGTAGTTTTTAAATTCTTTTTTATTTTATATTTTGTTTCATTACATTTTATTGTAATGATTATTTTCACTGGATTTGATATTTTTGAAAAAAAAATTCAGTCTAATTAGAACGCAAAAGTATGACTTAAGCACTATTTTGAGCTCACTTTGGTTCATAGATTTTGTAAACATCGAGTGAAAACGATTGGCTATTACCAAGGTCTAATTTGGCCCACGTGTTAGCTAAATTGTAAATAGCCTTTATATATTTCTAGCGTGAGAATTTGATTCTTAGATAGAGCTATTCTAGCTACGTGATAAATAGCATTTTTCTTTATTGCGCTGTTCAAATTAGTAAATCACGTAGCCTGTCACGTGAGCCACCATGTGATCTAAAACCTGTGTTAAGACAGACGGTTTTTAGTAGACCCAAGCAGTCGTATCTTATAGTTTGATCGCACAAGGTGTTTCAATTGTTGATGTCAGATTGTTTTGAAGTTCATCTAATTTTTGGGATTTAATAATTTATTCTCTAGAAAACTACACAAGTGCTCTTATTATAAAAGCTCTGGGACAAAGACATTCAGTGGAAATTTATTCTGGAATTCTAAACGGGAACATTATCAACTGTGATTCAAGGAGGAATTGTTGCCATCCGTACAATGACTTCATTTGACGTCATCGTCTTCCATATTGGAATTTCATCGAGATTCGAACCTGGATTCCATTAGAACTGTTAGTGATAGGACTTATATTTTTCAATTTTAGGATTAATTTTTGGATTATATTTACAAACCGTAAGTCCTATTTCCTGGCTTTACATTGTTATCTAGGAAATAAATTATCTTGTTAAACTTTACAAAGCTTGTTGGTTTCACTATTTTCTTTTGTTACTTTTGTACGAGCCTACACGTAACACAACATATCACCTGTGCATGAGGAAAATATATAACAAAAACATAATTCTTGAATATAACGAAACAACTAGAGAAGGAAACAATATAAAACGTCAAATACAAACTCAATAGGTAAATTGTCATTATAAACAACTTTAATATACAAATAAAATCTATAATAAGTAAATATACAATGACCTAAGTGAATACATTGTTGACTTGTGAGAATATACACAATTTCATAATACAGAGAGGGGCGGCACGGGATAGTAGTGAGGCAATATATACTAACGAAGTGACCCTGTCAACCTAAGAGGGTAAGGGGTCGTGGGTTGGGGGAGGCAGGATTGGTTAGATCCTACGTCTGGGGAGATGGCGGTCCAGGAAACTAGGGTCAATCCTGCCGGCCCTGGCCGTGTACCCACCCACCTCCCGTAAACAGAGAAACAACGTCACTACGGGAAATAACAACTAATGACAATAGAGAACTCGCACAGCTAACACAATCTAACATTTAGGTTGGAACAAGAAAGGAAAATGGACATAAGGACAAGGGACATGTTGTCACGGAATTGTATAAATCCATTTATTTATTAAATACATGTACTTGGGTTTCGATTTTTGTGTACAACGATACCCGAAGGTGATTTATGTATATTGTGCAATATTTCCAAACAGTGAGTTTGGTTCATCCTATGCCGCACATGCGAAGTGCTTTCGATGGGAAAAACCGAATACTTCAAGTGCACAGACGATGTAAGTCTGCATCGTCTGTGTATAAATGCCTCACCGTAAGACTGAATCTGTACATTACGGAACGTCTTGTCAGTGAGCAGTCTACTTAAGGACTTACACATCTTCAGCTGTAGATGTATGTGAGTTATTTAGTAATTTCTTGTATATAATTTATAACTACTATACTACCACGTTTATTTTTTTTATATTTCTGTGTAGCTTCGGCTTACGTAGTATAATGCAAATATTTTCTATTCTTGTTTGTGACTTAGCAAGAGCTTTATATTAGCAATATACAGTTGCATTTTTAAGCAACGCTAGTGCCATATGATTCTTATCGGACACAGGTAGGTTCACTTCTGAACCTGTTTATTGCCTTGTAACGTTGTGCCGATAAAGTAATTTGTATAGCTTACCGTATATAACGTCATTACGTTTTATCATATATGCTCGTGTCATACATAGTACACGGTGTTAGATTTATTTTCAGCTGATCAGGGTTGACAGGGTACCAGCTGTATAGCTGACCATAGAAGTTGACCATAGCAGCTGTAAAAATGAACCATAGCAGCCGTAGAGTTGAGTGAAGTGTGTCGCTGGTCGTGTAGCAGGTGATCGGGCGTTGCTGACCAATTGGTGGGCGCTGATTGCTTGATTGACCAAGGAATTGAATGGGGGTCGGTGACTACCTGAAATGCTGACTGCTTGATTGACCAGTGTGACGTGACTGGTAGCCAATTGTGCAAGTGACGGAGTGTTTTGTGTTACTCCATGCATGTAGTCTCTTAGCCATGGACTAATTTTGGGGTATGTTATGCCCAGTGTTTTGGGACTGTAAAGATATTTTGCATGATACCTGTCCCTTTTATTTTCATCACTTTACTATTTGAGTAAAGTACCTCATTTTTCACTTATTTGGGTGAATACATTTTACTATACGAGTAAAGTACATAATTTTTTACCATTTGAGTAAAACGCATCATTCTTTTCGTGTGTGAAACTACTGTGAATCATTAACCTTTGTCCTTTTACTGTGCAAGATCATTTATTTGTATTCACATTGATGTTACATTATTAGGTTCGTGCGGATTGTGTTATTTTGTCCAATATTTGGATCTCGTACACGCATGTATTAATAATTATTCATTTCTCATTCAAGTCATTCATCAATATATATTGTATCTGTATTACCATCAGAAGTGTTCTGTTATAAATCCGAAATCCAACCAGGTTATCTTGTTACACATGTCCCTCTAGCAAGGATTAAAGACTGAGTCATTCCAGTGCTGGCAAGGAAACCAGTCAAACTCTGATATACAGTAAGGTAGTGAGTACAAGCCAGAATTAGAAATTTATGACCGGAAGCAGAAAATACAGGAAATCGAAGACTGGCACCTGAATAAGTATCCTTCTATCAAAAATAAAGAGAACCAAAATCAAAATTAAAGGAACCCAAATCAAAATTACTAAATACATTTTCTTTCAAATTCTTTTTGTCTATATACCCACAGCAACAGATTATGAGGGAAACATACACAAAATCCTTTCAAGTTTTGTCATAAAGGGGGTTACCTCAAAGGTCACGAGCTTCCTTAGTTAGGAATTGGACAGGTGTCCACACATAAGCAAGTAGGTACCGGTAGGAGTATAGACACACTATTATACCTTTACATAAACATATAATACAATCACACATACCATTGGGGTGAGCGGATTTATGTTTTTGTTGTGAACATATAGAAAGACATCAACAAACATACAAAAACAGAAAATTTGGCAATGGTTCATGGTTGTCAACGTAGTAACACAACAGATCGATCTCCAGTCATATAATACAGTGACATTTTGCCAACGATGTACACAACATTTCTGAGTTAAAGAAGATAGATAGCCATAATGTCCACAAAACCACTTTTCTCTTGACCTTTATCCTGACTAAAAGACTATTTTGACCTTACACTGAGAACATAATGCACCGAAGGCGCATGACTTGAACATTCTTTTACGAAAATAAAGATAAACCTTCATTTCAACTCATGTACGTACTAAAAGCGACTAATGATTAAAATTTGTTGTCTCTCCCATAGTCGTTTCTTACTGATTGACCTAGCAAACGATTTGCATCTTTAGTTACAGCGAGCAGAGTGCACACAGATATTGTCAAAAGAACACTGAAAAAAAAAAAAAAAAACACAAAAAAAACAAAAAAAACAATGATAGCTCAAGCCATGATGTTAAAATAACACCCACGTATTACCATGCCTTCTATTTCATGTACAAATTTTGCTACGACAAAATGTTAGATTGGATGTTACAGTGGAAACATATCTTTATGATTTAAACATAAATCATTTTATACGAAGTTCGTGTGTGCGCGAGAGATTAAAGGATGCCCTATTTGTATGAACTTCTTAAGACAAGGTGGCTACAGTCCATACAATCATCATCATTATAATGACTATATATTAATATCAATATTATTATTATTATTATTATTATTATTATTATTATTATTTCAATATGAAAGTGAGAGAGATTTTGAGAGAGAGAGAGAGAGAGAGAGAGAGAGAGAGAGAGAGAGAGAGAGAGAGAGAGATGTATGGAATTAACATTATGATGGAGAGAGATATCGAGAGAGAAAGATACACAGATGATGGTAAAAGCGGGAAAGTAGAATGTCGTTTATTCTATTATTTTGCAACGTAACAGGACAATGCGAAACAAGAAATTTTACCATATATTATGTTTTCGAAGACAAGGATAGATTCTATAATAGAAATGATCATTATCAATTTTTATTTCTTCATCCATTTCAGAAAGTAGTGTTATATATATTCTCTAATCACTACAGTATCTGTACGATTGGTTGTGGCCTAGTTTTTGTAAAGCTAATAACGGCCAGGCCCAGTTAAAGCATCTAATCTTCTAAGTGTGTGAATAGAAACAGATCCGAAGCTAAGGCGGAAGAAAATATTTGTTAGCTAATTAAGTAATCACTTATAATGAATGACGAAGTGTTTTTTTCCTAGATTCAAGGCTGGCCGTTTGGTAAAATAACGCATACAAACTATATTGAATTTGCAACCCTGTTAAGTACTCGTGTACTGTAACATTTTTCTCGCCAAGCGAAATACTAAAGTGTAACAATATTCGTTCCAGTTTCGAACATTTTGTCACTTAGTCATTTGGACAAACAAATAGGTGGTGAGGAGGGCTACAATATTTAGTGGCTGTTATTTTGGAATTTGGAGGCTTGAATGGAGTTAAAACTTGTGGTAAAGTTGCGAGTTTCTGTGCTTTGCGAAACGGTAATCATCGGATAGTAATCTTTTTCGTGACACATGTTGAAAGTCTCTGAAATTTTTCAAAACTAGTGTCATTAACACAAAGGTTGAGACAGGGATGTGACTGTTCTTGTTTGGATAAATACAATAATGCTTGTTTCACACCTGTTATGTATTGTAGAATTGTCGTAGGAGAGGCCATTTTTGTGGCCGCGGCAGCAATAGCTAAACAAGAAGTTCCTTTAGAAATGATCCTTTATCAAATTAGGAAACACTAATCTTAAATCAGGTTTTTCGGGCATAATTATGAATACAGAAGTGAAAGTGGCAGGACGAAACCACCAGTACTCTTCTTTTGGGTCTGCCGCCTTGTTGGGGAATCTGTTTTCTTGTAGTTTGGGCATTAGGATCTCATTTTAAAATAAGAGAATAATGACACCTCTTAATGATACACTACAATCTAGTTTTCAAAACTGTGTTTGGTTTGAGGATCTATTCTTGGATCTGCCAGTTTTAACAATGCTACTTTATATTTCTCAAAAAGTGCTTGGTTTGATGGGGTATGCGAATGATACCCTGACGTAATCGACGTACGGTCAAAGTAAACGATCTTAATACTTCTTTGATAATAGCTTCTAACAAAAGTGACCGTACATTTGCATATATTTCGCGTCTGATGGCATACAGTGCACGAATGAATTTGGCAGGAGGATGAGATTGAAAGAAGCTCATGTTGAATACTATTAGAAAGATCAGAAGTGCAGGATCGTTTCTACTTTTTTCTTCGAAGTGGACATGTAACTGACATGACCTCTTTTGTTGTCACCGATGGCAAAACAAATTGGTACGAATTCTCAAATAATCAGGACTAGTGAGTTTTAAATAGAAAAGTAAAACTGTAATAATTGAGTGCCATCGTCATATTTATCATTAAACCAAAGCATTTGTTTGGCTAACATTTATACATGCGATTTGCCTCTTTAACCATTAGCAGCAGAGAGGGTGAACAGACCACTTTGCTAGAGACCTTATTTTTGAAATCTAAAGGTTCCTACGAAGGTTGAAAAAAAAGTTTTTGGCTTAATAATGAAAACTTCTCTAATTGACCAGATTTTTTTCAACTTTTTCACAATCTGGTTACTACGCGTTGGTCGTTCACCCTCTCTGCTCCTATAAATTAAACAGCAAGTATAAATATTATCAATAATGAGTATTGGAGAACCACACTCAGCTAAATTAGCTCGAGAGCGACTAGAGGCAATTAAAAAATATCTACCTGTTCGTGATTCTGTTAAGCAACAACTACAATCGCGTCAGGAGTATAAGATGGAATTTGCAGAAGGTGCAGAACAATTATTTAAACCGATTGTCGAACCAACGAAGAAAATTGTTACAGCAACCGAAGCAACACAACAAGCTCTTGCAACATTGCCTGCTGATATTGCTCGTATTCAAGCAGCTCAACCACCACCACAACCAGAACTTAAAAGACCAAGAACTAATATAATAGATAAATTTACACCTGAAGGTATTGCTGCTATCAGGGACCCAACCAAATTATTTGATATTGCCGCGTTTGGATATTATGAAAGAAAAAAATATGTAAAACCAGAATATGTTAAATCATTAAGCTCTGCCAATTGGATCAGGTATGTATATCGTATTTCTACTGGTATTCCAGAAATCAGATCTAATAAAGATATTGAAAGTTTTAATGAATTTGATGAGGTTATAAATAGATATATAAAAGAGACTAAACAAAGTAAAAGATTATCACAACCACCACAACAACAACGACAACAACGAGAGCTACAACGACAACAACGAGAGCTACAACGACAACAACAACGAGAACAACCATCACCGCAACAAGAACAACAATTTCAAGAAATGATGAAACGATTTCAATCACCACGACAACGACAACGACAAGAACAACAACAAAAAGAAGAATTTACAATATTACCACAATCACCACAAATTAAATTACCACGATCACAACAACTACAACCAGTCCAAACAACAGGTAAGGAAGAAGAAGAAAAAGAATTTTCTGATACTCCTGGAGCAACTGGAAGTGGTCTAGGAAGTGGTCTTATTACTTGTCCCAATAACGTTCTTGCTGATGATCGACTAGAAATTCTCATTGGAGGAAAACGAGCTGGTAATAATTCCCCAGAAATCATTAATGAAGCAGCTGATATTTGCAAACGATTATTTACAGGCGGTATCATGGATATTAATGTATATCGGTCTCTCATTAATGAAATCGCCGATGATTACCACAGTGACTAAGTATGTAATTAGTGATAAAGGCACTTAATAATAAAGATGATCATACACAATACTCGTGGACCTACCATGGTCAAGGTAATAAACTCTCGATTACCAGTATACAAAACGACCTACGGAGATGGACTAGGTGATGTTGTTCAGGGTCTGTTTAGAAGAATAGCCCCAAAAGCAATACCGATTGCAAAGCAACTAGGAATGAAAGCTATTGATGTTGTTCGTGAAAAAGGTATAAGCGCTGTTGGTAATATTGCTGGCAAAGCATTCTCAGCAATCAAAGATAGACTATCAAGATTAATACGCAGACCACAAGCGACCCGACCTCAACCTGTGAAATTGGCTAGCACTGAAGTGATGCCCGCAAGTGTAAGTAAAATAATAAATCAAGCCGCTAATCAAAAACTAGCGGAGTTGGCTGATGTCCCGATGTCGGAAAAGGAAAAAAATATAACCGCTAGTCTGATAGCAGGAAGTGGTCTCACTTCCCGAAGTGGTCTTCGTGTTAGACGAAGACGATAATAATAAATATGTTTAAGCGCATATCTGACCCCGCGTTTGACATGGACGCACCAGTTCTCAAAGATGAGTCTGTGCGCGATTATCAGTATTATTCTTATGACGCTCGAATTCCAGATCAGCGTGGACGAATTGAACTACAGGTTCAGGATACAAGTAGATATTTCTTACCCGCTGAAGCATTTATTGAAGTCGAAGGTGAAATTATAAAGACAGATAATACCGAGTACGCCGCTGAGGATAGAACTGGTTTTGTTAATAATGGTATTATGGCGTTATTTGACAGCGCTACGTACATGATTGACGGAAAAAATATTGAATCAATTCAGAAAGACGTCGACGTTGCCACGACGATGTTGGGTCTTGCAAGATACAGCGATGATTATTCAAGATCAGCTGGTCCATCAATGATGTTCTCAAAAGATACTTCTGACCACCCTGACAATAGAAATTATAATTTAGTACAAACACCACAGGATACTGCATCCGATCCACAACCAGCTGGAATGATAGCCCGGCCTGCTGCTGCATTTTCGTTATTGCACAGTGTTAATCCAGAATTCAACTTAGGATTTACAGCACGTCGAGCAATGTTAAAGGGTAATAGGAAAACATTTTCTTGTGTGATTCCAATTTCACATATTTTTGGATTCTGTAGAAATGTTAGAAAAGTTATTTTTGGAGCTAAACACACAGTTGTACTTGTGCGAAAAAGCGATGATAATGATGCAATGTGGCACGTTGAGGGAGTTAATGATGCTGCAACTGCGGCACTTCATGGTAAAGTTATACTGACCAAACTTTCGCTGTGGATGCCAGTGATGACTCCAACAATATCTGAAGAAGATCGGTTACTATCTTTTATGAGTCAAGGTGGTAAATCAACGTTATCATGGTTAACGATGACCACAGATACTACTCAAAGTGCAATTAATGGTCTATTCACATGGCAAATAGCTTCTCAGCAAGGTGTTTCTGCACCGCGAGATATATTTATTGCACTTCAAAATGTTGCACGAGTAAATAATCAGACACAAAGTATAATGATATTTGACAAACTTGGTGTTTCTGAAGTTTCATTAAGGATTAATGGACATCAAGAACCATCTGAGGATATATTACTGAATTTCGATCAAAATCATGTAGCACGTGCATATCATCGATTAATGACATTTATGGGTCGTGATCAAAATATTGATACTGGTTTACAAATATCTCAGTTAGATTTTACAACGCTGTATCCGATTTATTACTTTTCACTAGAACATTTAGATTTAACCAGACAATCAGTAGTTGATATACATTTTCGAGCTCGTGTGAATCGAGGATTAATTCCTAATTACAGAGCAATCGCAGTTATACTCAGCGATAAATCGATGTTACTCGAAGGTGTTGGTGGACGAATGAGAGTTATTGATGCTCCAGTAGAAAACACGTAATTAGATCGTTCATAATATTATAAATGTCATATCATCACGTTAGTGTGAGTCTGACTCCTGGTCAGATTAAAAAGCTACAATCAGCATAAAAAAATAACTGTGGAATAAAAATATCGCTAAAACGAGAACAGATGAGCGGTTCAAATAAATTATCGTTGACCGAGCGTCAGTTCATAAACCTGAATGAAGCTAAAAAATCAAATAAAGGCGTCAAACTTAATCTTTCTGCGGGTTCCATCAAAGATATTGCTAAATCGGGTGGTATATTTCCACTTCTCGCAGCTATACCAGCTTTAATAGCAGCTGCAGCCCCAGCTGTTGCAAAAGCAGCTGCGCTAGGTGCTGTTGGAACAGCTGCTGGAATGGCGTTAAAGAAAGCAACCGGACAAGGAATCAAAAAAAAGGGAAAGGGTCTAAGATTACCAGGGACCCCGTATTCATACGGAAAGGGTCTAAGATTACCAGGGACCCCGTATTCGTGGTACGGAAAGGGTCTAAGACTTCCCGGGACAGTTTACTAATATCACCTATGTCCAATTTTGATTTACTTAATGCTGCTAAGCAACTAAAAATAAAAAAACTTCAGAGGTGTTTTTATGCGCGATCAATTACCTAAAAAACCAAACAATATTGAAACCGGTATCATTAATCTCGATAAAAACTCTGACCCAGGCACGCACTGGGTCGGATATGCAATTGATCCACGTGGAATTATTTATCTCGATTCGTATGGATTAGCACAACCAAAAGAATTTTTAGAGTACGTTACCGGCGATATTCCAATCTGGTATTCAACGCTACCAACACAAAAAATAACTGATCCTCCAATATGCGGTCGTGAAACCCTCGCTGTGCTTGATGCTGTATCAAAATCAACAGCGCCACCTCATAAAGTCGTGCACGCGTTCACTACACTACGTCATAACACTTAAACAGATATGAGTAAATATAATGGTAGATATTTATGGAAGATCTACTCGCAAAGATCAGAAGAAGGTCGATTTATCTAAATATGCAACTCTTGATCAGCTCAGAAATGAAATCGATGATTATTAAATATCACAAGTGTGGATCAAAATGAAGTCGTCGTTTTTCAGGACAAACAAGGACGATTAAAACGAGTAACATACAACTACTAGATGTACTTGTACGAATTCCCAACGCGGTTGTTAATAATATCGTTACTTTTACTGATCAAGGTAAAATACAGGATTCCGGTAAGTCGGTTAACGACTATGTTAAGAAAACTGGTGATGTATTTACTGGTGACATTATTATGTCAGGAAGAAAAATTACATATCTTGGAGATCCAACCTCGGATACAGACGCAGCAACAAAAAAATACGTCGATGATCAAGAATCCAAGTACGTGTCAGTACGCGGTGGTATAATGCGTGCATTTCTCGACATGAATAATAATGGTATTAATAATCTCAGAACACCAGAAACAGATTTTGACGCTGCAACGAAGAAATACGTCGATGATAAGGAAATTCCAATAACGACTTCGTTAACGACAATCAATGATGGAATTGCTACATTTAGAACTGATTATATTAATCATGTACAAACATTTCTAAATTTTCGTAGAAATGTAAACAGAGTTATTAATGAATTTTTTGGAACTCCACCAGTCGTTGACATAAAACTTACCGACATTAAGATGAAAATCAACGATATTGTTAGTGGAATTCCTAATATCGTTGAAAAAACAAATCTTATTAAAATTCCACACAAGCAGATCTTCAACGTAGTATACACAGTAGCATCAGGATTAGGAGTATGGACACTGCAAGATAATAATCTCAAACACACCGCAGAAATCACTGGTGTATAGAGACTGTCCGTATTTAGTAGTGCAAAATTCAGTATATTTACTACATTTCCATGGCGTTATTCAAACGATACTTTTTCTGGAGTTGTATCCGTTATAATAAATAAAGATGCGGAAGAAACATTTCTGCTGGAAGCATCTGATAAAAATTTAACCAGAGCACTATACTGGTGGTGCTTGGAATTTGTGTGTGAAACTCCTCAATTAGTTATCTAGATAAATATAATGAATCAAGAGTCATTTATCGACGTTCAACGTCACAGATACGCTCAAGTATGTGAGTGTCAAACCAAACTAAAAAATATCATCGACGATTACACGATAAAGGTAAAAAAATATCGGCGACGTATGGTTATTATTGATATAATGGTATACTCGGTTTCTGCTGTTATTGCTGGAACTGGATTATTACTATCAACAATAACGATGACAGCGCCTGCAGTTGTAACAATTATAGTTTCCACGGCAACAACATGCGCAGGTATTTTCAGTATTATCGCTAAGAAAATATCTACGTGTACAAATGATAAACTAAACGAGTACATAATGAAATTGCACACAGCAACATCATCTTATTCTAAATTATCATCTTATCTTTCGGCGTATCTCAGCGATGGTAAAATATCCGATGAGGAGTTTGCAACGATAATAGAAACTTATCATGAGACATTCAAAGTGGATTCTAATGATAAAGTGGAGGGTTGAATTTCCGCTCTATTAAAATAATAATTAAATACGGAGTATTTTAAATAATGTCATCGTTAGAATTATTACAGCAGATCGTAGCTAATACAACGCCGTCAAAAACTACTATGATATCATTAAGTTCAACCAATCCTGAATTTAGCGTTAATTTTCCGACCGCAATTCCAGAAAAGGAAATTGCATTAGTGCAGCTTCGAGTTTATCATAGCTGGCCTAATATCAGGTCAAAACCGTTTGGTGGACAACCAGCAAATAATTCACTGGTATTAAATCTATCACAGGGAAAGAATCTAAAATAGCGATTACTGCTTACGAACCAACACTATCAGCTGTGATAGAAATGAATTCTCCTGATTACCTCGTAGATATTTATCAAAGTTCGATTAGATCAGTGTTAGGATGGCCTGAAGTCGCACCTGTTTATAATGGAGTTTCAGAACCAACTAAAAATGAATTTAAAACAAGCGAAAACAAATTCATTAAAGATCCAGAATATCGAAATAAAAATTCTTGGCGTTATATAAGATTTAAATTTGATTCAAACGACGATAGATATTACTTTACCGATTTTGACGGTAAAAGGATCCCCAAGATGATGACTAGATCATTATTTATTATTGTCACTACGCCAGAGGGGCGGCAATATATTATTGATGAAAAATTTTTAAAAGAATTTTAAGATACTCTTAAACCTGAATACGATAAAACGTTTAATGATTTAAGAAATTTACTTATTTCATTATCACAACATTACAACGATAACGTAAAGCAGCAAATAATCGAGTCAATAAAACATTTAAATGGGATCTTATTTGATCTATACATCGCCAATCGAAGTATTATAAACGTTACGACAGTAGTCGATGGAAATCCTCACACAAGTCCAATGTTGAAACAATTATTTCTTAATTATTATAAAATAACAGAAAAAGATTTACAAACATTTATTATACCAGATTTAAATAACGCTGAAATGAAGAAATCATTAAATGATCTTATTGAAGAATATTATCCTGGAGTAATTGAATCGTGGAGAAAAATAGCCCCAACACCGGTTATACTAAAACACAATAACAACCCTTTTGGTGCCGGACGTCATATATCGCCAGGCATTGTAAATATAACATCAGTAATTGCAGTCAATCTGGTATGCGATGTTATTGAAGGTAGCTATCAGATAGATCTTTCTAAGTCTAACCAGGCCCAGCAAGGGTACATAATATACAGTTTTAGCCCATTAGCCCCTCCAGGTTGGTTAATTGTATCAGAGCCAATTAACCCCGTGTACCTGCGAGTTCATAATCCGTTATTATCAAGGATACACTTTAAACTTACAGACCAAAGCAATCGCATTCTGGACACAAGAAATGAAGAACTAAATATAAATCTGTATGTACGCTCATAGAGCGTTATCATAATGCGTTTTTATCACAATGCGTTATCATAACCAAAAAAAAAAATATCCGGATACATGGTGCTTGTCTATGATACAATACAATACAGTATATTATATACTTGTCAATATAACCTTGCCTGCGGTCTCATTCAATGCTAATCAGCAACTTTCCCTATGTGGCAACCAGTAACTGACAAAATAATAATACTGTATTCTTTGTTTACGTAAAATCCGCGCACAGTGCGCAATCGAAATCTATTGTCTAGAAGGCTGTGGCTGCATATTGATTATTCCATAACGGATGTGTATATGTGGCTGATTACTGCGTAAAGTTATTTTAAGAACATCCGCTATGACTAAATCAATATCCTTGGTTACGGCTTACGCATAGACTCAGTGTTAATGCAGAATTATATATATTTTTTGGAAACTAGAAATATAAAATCCCATTTTACACAGAAAACTGTGGTTTTTGTTACTGTAGTTTTTAGGAAATAGGCTATTGGTAAACACATACTAACTTTTTCAGCACGTATTTATAACAAGGTCCGATAGCTCAATTGATAGCGCGTAGAAACTCTCATCCGGGGGTCATGGTTCGAAACCCGAGAAAGACATATGTCTGCGGGAGGCGATTTTAGGCCAAGATTTATAATCTATTGGGGGCTCCAGCCCCCCCCCCGTCTTCAGAGTACACCAATCCACTACGTCAACACGTGGTGGATTCACTTTTGTGAATCACCCATTGGTTGATCATTATGGGTTGGTGTACTCAAGACGGCATTTCATCATATCATCATCATCATCATATCATCTCATCATATGATTTCATCAAAAATATACAGCGGGGGGTGATATGAGGTCGTGACCTTGTGACTTCACTAAAGGGGTACCCACACAAGGGCCATTCCAAAAGACACAATCGCAAAACTAAAAATAAACCTAATGAGATTCCAGGTCACAAAGACCAATCAGCCTTTGAGTGTCTAGAGTTTCGGTTACGGATATCTAGGAATTCTTGTAAGGCAATAAACAGAATCTGATTGGTCACTAAAATAAGACCTACACGTACGGACAGCCCTCTGAGCCTCTAAAGTTTCGGTTTCGGATATTTAGGGGTTCTCTTGGGGGTAAATGTCTAAACAAAGATTCGGAACCTCATTAGGTTTATCTGATACAACTATGGAATGGTAGATCGAATATCACCCCGCGCTGTATATCTTTGTTCATTTTTTATATTAAATATACACTTGTTATATAATGCATTTTGAAAATATCAATGTCATTGTTTCTGCGATTAAAAAATTACAACATAACGGTATCAATGTATCTGACAATCTTAATGCTGAAAAGATTCTATGTGATTTTGACTCATTACAACAACGAAAGAACGAGAACAGATTCACGCTATCCGCTGATTATAAATTTATGAAAATTATCCAACAAGGAATGTTAAAGTCACTGGCAACTGTCACTGATAATCAGGCAAAGTTATTTGTGCCTCTCTCAAACGCTATTGACAAAATCAAGCTAGAATTATCTCATGGATACGAACAGAAAAAGATCATGAACTTTCGTATAAGACAGTTAAGAGAGCATTGTGAAAATACGAGTGAAAATACGAGTGAAAATGACAGCGATAATGATGGACCATTGACTGTGATAATAGCTAAACAAAATCCTTGGGAAAACTAACATACTCTGATTAATGCAACCTACACATATTGACAAGTATATTTTATCCCAATCATTATGTTTCAGTAGGTATCAAATACAATATTACCCGTTGTGTAAAGTTTTTCGTTGAGTTTGCTAGTTTTCGTTGGGTCAAAACCCCAGGAAGGTTAACGGGAATTAACATTAGGTTTTAAATTTGTTGATCAAAAACTGGTTTTTTCCAGTTCTTTTGCTTGTATTATGTAGATTTTTGCTAGCGAATTACGATAAAAATCCGGAAAAAACCAGTTTTTCATCGATAAATCAAAAACCTAATGTTAATTCCCGTTAACCTTCCTGGGGATTTCACCCAACGAAAACGAGCAAACTCAACGAAAAACAATGATAAAATCGACTAAAATGCCTGAAAAAATCAACAAAATAGCGTAAAAAACGAGAAATTTGATAACAAATCGAACAAAATAAAAACTTTATAAAAAATAATTAAATCTGATTAAGTAAAGAATGTTTTGTGCCATCGAATACAGTTTATGTAACCCACTTCTGGAGAACTATCTTAAGATCTTATAATATTTTCTGAATGCAGATTGCAAGCTAAATAATATCATGTACCTAACATAAATGCGGATAACTACAATACTAAAAAGTTTTATGCTTGCCTCAATCTCGCTTGATCATCTGATACCAGGTACTGGAAAATAATATTCTGCCCAAATTTGAAAGAAAAAGTAGATCTAATAACACCATCAGCGGAACGTTTCACTGAGGGTGATGCTATGTTAAAGTATTTGGCAGCAGAATTAATTGATTCAAAACTAATTTCTTCTCCAGTCTCTGTATTTACGGATTTAATAGCTCTCTTTCTGTATAATTTACACTTTCCTGTGTTTCCGGATTTACAATTTTGACTCTGTGTAGTAATTCATAGATTTCCAAGTGAATTGTCAAGTTTATCGCCGTTAATGTGATCCACCACATACCCATCTTTGATCGGTCCAAAATAACACTCGTAGGTAAATATGTGTGATAAATAATTTTTATTTCCTTTGGTATTAAATCTAAAATAACCATTATTGTTAACACTACCGATTGGTTTTTTCAATCTGCAGTTTCTAATCACACCTTCTCGAGATGCTTCATAATTGGTAATGATTGGATGTGACACAAACTCATTTTGTTCCATTTATATATAATATTTATTTGTCTAAATCATTGTTTTTTGAAAATCTAGCCAGATAATCTTCTTCGGTCTTTATAGGAGAATCAGCGTTATATTTTTTATCGTAATATCGTTTCAGCTCTCTGTACTTTTTACCACCGCATTGCGCACACAGTTGAGTCTTTCCTCGCACTCCAGCACTACACACAATACACGGTTTTGGTCCTAAACTCCCGTTCCTGACGCATTGCATATGATAACTACAGTATTCATTCACGCATGTTCTGTTACACGGAGACGTATAACCGATTTTTAGCCAGTGGCATTGATTTGGTTGAATCATATACAAAAGATTAATGTTCAATTAAATATATATTTGCCTTAATTATAATATGGAAGAATTATCCGTGATTGAACCCTACGCAACCAGATTCGATCTTGACAGACTACCCGAGTATAAATTAGTATTTCGATGCAAGATCTAGCTTTAACGAATGCGGATATAATTAAACGTATCCGTGAGGCCAAGAAGGAATTTCATGACGATGGTGCAGTTCATGCATGGTCAACATTCAGAGTTGGAAATATTTCTAATACGATGAATGACAAACGAGGAAGAGTAATCATTAACCACCTTGATAATCAAAAATATTTTATTTTAATAAAATTTATTGTAAATACAGAAGAAGATATTTGGATTATTCGTGACAAGCGCGATCCCGTCCGCGTGCAGTCAGGAAATAATATCTTCTTGAGTAATAAATCTAAACCAGGAATACTAACTGGTATAGATAAACCGTATTATGAGCGATCGTACCCTGTAACTGCGGTTGTCTATGGAATATTTCCGCTGAATAATAAACCTGATGTTGGTGATCTCAAACCGATGAAATTGTCATCACCGTTGACAGCATCAACGAGGATAAACTGCGTAGCTGAGCGAGTTACAGAACACTTTACAAACGCGATACGTGGTAATGGTTTAACTGATTTAAGACGTAAAAAAATAAATACATGGGCAGAGTCGGTTAAAGATACCGGAGCGTCTATCAGCGACGTTGCTGAGCTGGGAAAGCTATTAAAATTTCCAATAACAGTAAAGACGTTAACGGGAGAGATTTTGTACAAATCGAAATATGAATCCAGAGGGACTTCGATAGATATTATTGATCATAACGCGCACGCATGGACTGCTGCAGTAACAATATTTCCACGAGATAGAACGGTTAAATTTTATGACGATGATATCTTTGATTTTATCAAGAATATTAGTAAAACCGATCCTGTTTCTGTTTGGTTATTTCAGAGTTCGGAATATGATCATTACAATCAATTTGTACGACCTAATGGTGATATTTATCGTGCAGAATCACTCCATGATGAAATGAAAAAAATCGCGTTGAGATATACCTCAGACGATATCAAGATTGAAGAATTATTAAGTAATTGCTTTACTGTTCCGTCAGTCGCTGCTCATTTCGCTCAGGAAAAAACTCGTGGAGACCAACACGATCTGAATTCATTGAGGATATCCAGAAAAGTTGCGTAGAATACGGACACGGGGGGCTATGGAACACCAAATACAACCATGATGATGTTATCTCCGTTGATATGGCGGCTTGTTATCCAGGAAGTTTTCTTGGATACGGCGAGTGTTCTAGATACTTTGCTAGATTCAGACATCCATCACATGAGATGACCAGAGTTTCGATAAACGGACTATTACCAGATTTTGATCTAACAGGATTTGCATACGTAGAATCATTCGAGTTTGCAAAAAATCTTCATTGTATCAATTATGTTTGGTTTGGAAGACATTTTTCGGAGAAATGCTGGGTACCGATAGTGTTATTGCGGTATATGCTCGATGCTGGAATTTTAATATCGTTGAGGGTAAATGAGGCGATGATATCATACCGCGTGCAGAAGCAAGTTTGGTTACCACAACCAGATAGATTTAGTATTAATAAAGCTAGAAGAGATTTTCCCGGCCTCAGCGAAGATGATCTTATTAAAATCACTAATAGTATACGTGAGTGCAGGGACGAGCACAATGCAAAAGATCTTGGTAGAAAGATAATCGGCAAATTCACACAAGGAGGATCGTATGATCATAAACGAACATGTACAAGATTGATTATGGACGATGCCGAGTTAGATTTTATAATCGCTGATACAACGGAGAAAAACACATTTATAAACAGATGTAATGCTTATTCAGATGGAACCAAACTAGGCACAATCGTGAGTTATACGGATGGAGAATCACCACAATTTACTCATTTAAGATCTTCGATGTTGGCTTATGTTTCGATAAATCTATTATCGATGATAAATAAATTTCCTCGTCACGCTGTCAGAGTCGCTACGGATTCGTTTTATATACACAAAAAATATAAAGATTTATTAAAACTCGGTAATGGCTCGTGGGAAACATGGAGAATAAAACAGGAGAGTATACTCAGGTACTCAGAATCCGCTGATGTTGAAATTGCGGAGACATATTACAAAAATAATAATCAAATATTAAAGTCATCTGCACCATCTGTGTACGATCCTGTATCTAGACATAAGACCGTTTATCTTAATGGGTGTGGTGGTTCAGGTAAAACAACTCGTGCGATTAACTTATTTATGAATAATAACTCAGATATAATTGTTTTGACACCTACACATAAACTTGCTAGAGAAATAAAGCAACGAGGAGTAAAATCATGTACATATCATAGTTTCTTTAGATGGTGCGGAGATACATGGACCCCATCGCGGATGGGTGAAAAATATATACCTAGGTATATTATATGGGACGAGATATGCACGGTGTCGTTAGAAACACTAAAAACATTTCTTGATTGGTTGTTATTGAAGAATACTGCTGTGATTATGTGTGGCGATCATGGTCAACCACCACCCTTTGTTGGACAGTCTCCACATGAATGGTTGAAAACATTTGTAGATTATTACGAAGAAATAAATGATGATCATAGAGCTATTGATGAACCGCTAAAAGAACTTAAAAGATTAATCAGACTTCAGCCAGATAAAATACAATGTGAGATACTGCGTAAAGTAATTGCAGAAACTTCTATGAATGAATTTTGGACTTTATGGAGACCTGCTGATTTAATAGTCGCGAGTAGAAAGATAGTTGGTGATGAACTGCAAAAGAAATTATTTACGTTACATAAAGAAAAGTTTCCGGATCTACATGTACCTTTGTGTTATCGCCCATCAGATACTCGACGACAAAATATTGATGTTGAAATACCAGGTGCCTTGGTTCCACCGAGGGTACAGAATCTTGTTTTGAATGATATCGTGTTGGTTGCTGTTGATGTTGTTGACAGCGCGTTGAACATGGATAAATCGCCATGGACGTTAGGATACGCTATAACAATTCACTCGTCGCAGGGATTAACTATAACTGATACTAGAATCTGGATTGTAGATGATCGTATTGAATGGTTGAATTTAGTCTATCTCGCCGTATCTCGAGTCAGGAGAATATCGCAACTGCGTAGGGTTATTGTAGATTACGTAATAACTGAAGAAATCACTAACAATGTCGATATCAATAAAAAATTAGTCAGCTATAAACAGTGTGACAAAAAATATTAACAGAATGATCATTGCGCAAGTTGCAACTGTAGTATGTCATGGCAGTGTTTGAATCCAAGACAATTTACCGTAGACAGAATTAATAGTGATCTCGGTCATACACGTGATAATGTGATGCTGACCTGTCTTGATTGTAATCGACGTCGGGGTTCTGGACGTTTACAAAATTGAGCTTGGTGGTAATTGCGTATCCTCAGGAATTATTTGCAATTGTTCACGTACAAATCCACGTTGAGGAGCTGTAGAATCTAGTCTGTATATTGGAGGTCTACCAGTGGATCTTACCACGCTAGAAATTTTATGTGTAGTCACGCTCCAGATAGGATCGGTTGCTCTTTTTTCACCACCTTCAAGTTCGCCAGGTTCATATAAATATCTTACAGTTACATTACCTAATACTGGTTGAGAGAAAGATTCACGTCGTATTGGTATATATATTTTTTTGATCGCATTAGAAGGTTTCATGGAAGTTGCACGAGTAATTTCATTATTCAACGCAGCTATCACACTCAGTAATCTTGCAACCCATTCACGAGATCTATCCTTGAGGTCAGTAGATATTTCCTTTGCATATTGGTATCCAAATAACCGCTCAGCAAGTGTTCTATTAAATCGTTCAACGATTGCCTGATCACGATGAATTTCAGTATGTCCTCGTCTGATTTTAACGTTATGCTTGTTCATCAACGATGATACTACTCCAAGAAATTCTTTACCAGGATCAACTTGTAATAACCGTGGCCATCGTAGACCACCACGTTGATGAATACGCTCAAACGCAGATGCAACTTCAGATGCTGTCTTTGTTGATAATGGCTCCGCTTCTTTATATCTACTCGCAACATCAACGACAGTTAACGCGTATCTATACGTGTATTGACGTCTACGTGTTTTAATGGTATCGTGTGGTAAAAACAAAATATCTGCTTGATGAACTTCATTAGGAACGCTAACATCAAAATGCGCGTAATGAATTTTTTTAGGTGGACTTGGGAAGATTTGCCATATTGCCTGTCGTGCTAACCATGATGCAGCAACATCACGTGAAACTTTTGCTGCTTCGGCGAGTTTACTAATCGCTGCTTTACCCCTCCAGAATCCTCTCGGGGAATAATAAACAGATTCCATTATGATAGTTATATAATTAATTACCAGCCCCTAGCACTAGTTTACCTTTCATAGCAGTTTTTACTAGAAAGCTAGCGAGAGATTCTCTGAGAGATTTATTAGGTATAGAATTTAACGCGTGAATCAATTTCACATCTGCGAGATGTCGTTGTTGCAAATCCTTACTTTTATAAGCAACATCATGAACGTGACACGCTTGATCAATCTTATTTACTGGATACTCTCCTGGTTTTGGTTGATCTCGTTCGTCAAGTCGGATATCAAGTCGAGTTCCTGGACCACAATAATTATATCCGGGCAAATGTTTCTCACCAGGGTATTTAGCCCATGGTAATCCTGGTAATTTTCCTAACGAAGCAGCAATATCCCCACCTGTCTTTGTTGGAAGAAATTTATATTTCTTGGTGCCACATTTCACACACTTACCTGTAAGTGCTCGTCTTTTATTTTTTGTTGTTATTGTCGTTAATTCAGTAGTAGGTGTAGATGCTCTGCATCGAACACAATATAGACTCATATTATTTATTATATGGATATAATTGACTTTTCTGCAACACGAAAACAAGAGCCAGTAAAGCACCATCCAGCGTTACCAAATTCTATCAGAATGATTATAATAGGTCCGTCCGGAAGTGGAAAAACGCAATTATTACTTAATCTAATAATGAGATGGCTCAAGTGGAACAAACTGTATTTAGTAGCACCATCTGTAGATGATCAACGATGCTATGAAGTACTTAAAGATTTTAATGAAAATGCAAAACTACTGGACGAAGACGGAAATGATATTATTGATTTTATAACCGATATTGATGAAGCTCCATCTGTAGATGACCTAGATGGATTCATTAATAATCTCGTAGTGTACGATGATGTTATGCTGGACAAACAATCAAATCCAGCTAGAATATTTTCTCGAGGTAGACATAAAAACACGGATGTGATTTATGTTACCCAGAGATATACACAAATTCCAAAAGTAATCAGAGACAACTGCAGTATTTTGGTTGTGTTTAATGGCGTAGATAATTATACTCTACAGAATATTTATTATACTTGGTGTTCAGGCGACATGGACATGATTAAATTTAAAAACTTCTTTTCAAAAGCACAAGCTGTTCCGTTTGGATTTATAACAATAAATCTACATGACCCAAGATCCAGATATCGAATAGGTCTTGATAAAATATTTGGTTAATTATAGCAGCACAGAGGGTGGACGACATACGCGTAGTGACCAGATTGTGAAAAAATCAGAAAAAATCTGGTCAATTAGAGAAGTTTTTACTGTTAAAGCAAAAACTTTTTTTTCAGCCTTCGTAGGAACCCTTAAATATAAAAAATAAGGTCTCTAAAAAGTTGTAGGGTCCACCCTCTCTGCTGTTCAACCTCTCAATGCACATTCTCATGAACGTAAGTCAACTCCACAGGAGTAGATACACTTCAGAGAAATTATAAATAAACATACTGTTATGAATGATGAATGGCGCCAATGGAACAGTCTTGCAGACAGTGATGTATATGGCATTTTCTGTGGTATAGTTTAGGGGGAGATGTATGAAAGTTTCAGCTCACCAACATAGTCTCAACCTTCATGCCCGCATTGTGAAGTTGACATCAGAGATTTATATTTGCTCACACTTAAGTGATGAAAAGAAAAGTATCGATATTATGCATGTATCTTTTTGAAAATTTCGGGTCACTTAACACTGGTGAACAAACTTAAAAATAAGGGGCGGAATGTGTTGGACATAAATTATTGAGCTAAACCTATCCGATGCTGTTGGGTTTACTTCGCTTCTTTCGTCTGGTATACCAGGCTTTCTTTACGCCAAAAGTTTGACTTCCTCAAAGCAGTGTATCAACAGTTCTTTTGATAGCTAGAATGTAAGTTGTCGAAAGAGCGGATCATTCCTCTTGGCTAACCGATTCCCCTAGTTAAACATTGAATTACTTTTCCTTTATCAACTGAAGGTAAAGGTACGTGGCTTGTCTTTCACGAACTTTCACAAGAAAAACGTTCACATTCGTAGGATTGAAACATTCTAATTAGTTCAGAAAGTTTGCTGCAGTCAGCAGTGTATTTTTTCTCTGCAATTTTCATGTTTCCACTGATTATTAAAAGCGCACCAGTTGCACTTGTTTCTTTTCTTTTCGCAGGTTTCAATTTGCATGGTAAAATATTAGTATTAATTGGTCAGTCATGATGATAGAAGCAATAACTTTAATCTCTCAGATAATCATCCCGTACTAAGTGCACAGAAGATTAACTTTGATGGACAGATTGAGCTTTGTGGTATATACATATTAAAAGCCAAGCAGTTGAAATGCTTCCTATATTGAACTTAATTTTTTATTAATTATAAGTTAATTTTAAAGTTCATTTTTAAAGTTAAGTTAATTTAAAATTAATTTTTTTACAATCCTAATCTTACTATTTGCTATCATTTTGTAAACTCCCGAAAATCAATTAAGTCAATTAACCTATCGCCATTTGTCAATCCTGCTGAGCCATTAACCAATCAGCGAACATAAATTAGACACACCTCAAGGCGTTGCTTTCATCCGCCATTTTCCTCCGACAAGCTGCCTGTGGTAATAATGAATTGATTATGATAAATATTTACAAATTTTGCAATGATTTGTTTATAAGGGTGAAAATAAATCAGTGGGAGCCATATAATTATTACAGTCGATATCCAGATCGTCTAAATAGAGGAATTAGATTTATTCCTTTCCCGTAACAGACAAAACTTTGATGGATAAAGACTATTTTATGGTCGCGTGTACGATCAGCTGAATATGGAAATAATTGATGACAATAACATGTTTCTTTGCGTAAAAGTATGTAGAAAAGCATTTCCTGTTGATGGTTTGAAGAAAAAAAAAAAAGAAATTGAAATTGAAAATATATACATAAATAAACGTTTCTAGAAAATGAGTGGAGAACCCCCTAACTTTCGGGCTTTGATGTATATTATTTTCTTGTATAGTATGTAGTGAACCCCAGACTGCATTATTGAAAGTTTGAAAATTTTGACTTTACTGTTGGCTTATCTTAAAAATAATGATTTATCGTCTCGATCTCTCAGACTCTTGAGTGACTCTTTACTTTCTCATTGATCTGAAGGAGGGGTGGGGTTACAGAAATGTTGAAATAATAAAGAAATACAAAAACAATGGTTTCGGATATTATTGTCCGATATATTAAGCATGCATTTACATGTTTCCATCTACAGACATCATTGATCAAAATTCCATCTGACGAACAGTAGAACTTTAACATTGTTATAGACAACAGTATACTTCTAACAGTAATTATTTAGGATTTTGTTATTAATTTTTAATTCGTTCACTTCCAAGGCAGCATAAACATAAGCCAGATAAGATTAATAAGGATAAGATTATATACTAAATACATTAGCATTTTTAGGAGCGAATTTCATTTTAAATTAATAATTTCTCCAACAAATTTAAAATTATTTTATTACTTACTGAAATAAAACACTTAGGTTATTACTATACGAACTTGAACTACAAATATAAATATTTTCTACTGCAGTATAATTTATGCAACTTTGTAATTTTACATTTTTAGGAATAATACAAATCGTTTTTAATAAATATATCACCTAAACTGAAATATATTTCCTTGCCCAATACTGCTTGTTTGTCGGAGGTGAGCTGGTGGTCATGTCACGTGATTCAGCAGGCGGAGCGATCTATCATCTATATATATATATATATATATATATATATATATATATATATATATATATATATATATATATATGGTCAAATTCAGTGGCCATTTATCATTTGTATTTATTTGATATTTAACTTTTTACGCTTAGCTGGGTTCCACATAACAGTACATCTAAAAATTATCACCTAGGTAAAGGGCTTGTATTTGCACCGTGAGTATCACTCTTGGTGTCAAAAATTAGCTTCGAACGTGAAAGATGCCAGTATATGTTTGGATTTGGGGTGTATAAGCTTCTTTTGAATAATACTTTTATGCTTTATTTTATTACAGCTATCCAAAATGATTGACCTTTTTGACCTCACTTGTGTACGTTATTTTTATGATTTTTGTTATTATGTAGGTGGAAGGGGCAAAAATTTTTTGCATAAAATCTGTCTTGCACCCAAAATGCAGTCTGTGGAGTTTAAACATTGCCTACCGTTGCTTGCTATTGTTAATACCATGAGTAAAATTATCGTCATCATCACGGTGTACTTCGCAAAAACTTTTCGTTGCCACATATTTCTGCACCAACAAATAGGTAAATGTATGGATGCATCAATTAAAAACACACAGACTAAAGAGACACTACATGGCTTTACAGTGATTTCACTACATGACTTTACAGTGATTTCACTACATGTCTTTACAATGATTTCACTACATGGCTTTACAGTGATTTCACTAGATGGCTTTACAATGATTTCACTACATGGCTTTACAGTGGTTTTACTACATGGCTTTTCAGTAATTTCACTACATGGCTTTACACTGATTTCACTGATGTACCTCTCCGGTGGCCTAGTGGTTAGAGCGTCCGCCCCGGATGCGGGAGGTCGCGGGTTCGAACCCCGGCCGAGTCATACCAAAGACTTTAAAAATGGTACTAACAGCTGCCTCGCTTGGCGCTCAGCATTAAGAGGTTAGTGTCAGGACTGGTCGACCTGGTGTCGGGATAATGTGACTGGGTGGGACATCATGTCACATGTCTGCGGCATGATGCCCCAGTGCTAGACATCACTATAAACTGTCACACTGCAGACATCGTAGCGATATGACTGAAAAATTGTTAAAGTTACGTTAAAATCTAAATCACACACACACACACACACACACACACTGATTTCAGTGAGCAGCTAATAAAAATAAGAAGCTCCAATGAACACTAAGAGTATATGTCCTGGACATTTCATTCTTTGTGTCGTATAACTGATTCGCCACCAATTTGTTTCTGGGAAAACACCAAGCGTGGAAAATTAATAGAGATATTTTTTTTAATAAACCAAAATTAGATCAACGATAATTGCTCGCAGAAACACACGCAACGTACTTTATGGGTAATTAGATTAGACAAGTTTGCACAATATATTGTTTTGTGCTGGTTTTCTTCTTAATTAGGCAGATGTATTGTGTTATGATTGATATGTTTAAATATATGGTTTATTTGATAATTATATAGTTGTCACATACATTTTATCGGATCAAAATGCAATATAATAATATTAATTATTCAGATTTATATTGACTGATCATATGGAGAAGCAATCTCGTATAAAACATTTGAATCAATATCTGCCTCGGGTATTAATATATCAGCTACGATCACTTTTTGTGTAATATCAATTTATAACAGATTAAAATCTAACATCTCTGTCTAGTCTGAGAAAGAAAACACACTACCACAGGCCTTAAAGAGTCTGTTTACATAATTTGTATCGAATTTTGGCATTGAAAGTCTGATGAAAAAGGTGTTATGTATAAATTGGTCAAATAAATTCATAAATTTTTTTTCAAATTTATTGCTGTAATGTGTTTTGTTAGTTACACTATTGTATAGTGCTCTGTTAATTATGTTGTTATAAAATGAATTTAATTATACTGTTGTAAAGTGCTCTGGTAATTATACTCTCGTAAAATGCTCTTATAATTATACTGTTGTAAAGTGCTCTGCTAATTATACTGGTGTAAAGTGCTCTGGTAATTAAACTGTTGTAAAGGGTTTTGTTTATCATACTTTTGTAAAGTACTCAGTTAATTATGCTGTGTAAAGTGCGCTGTTAATTATGCTCTGTTACTTATACTGTTGTAAAGTGCATCATAGCAAGGCATTTCAGTTGATAAAACGAGGAGACAAAAAGTACTCGTTCTGATCACAAAAGTAACCTACAGTTGTCAAGACTTAGTTTTCCAGTTTATACTCGCAATCTAAACGCGATCTTGAGCCGAGGTGGCTTAGTGGTTAGCGTACTGGAGTCGCAATTTTGGATTGTGGATTAGAACCCTGCCCAACCATACTGGGTTCGCTACCATTACAGTGCTTCTCTAGGCAAGGCGCTATATACTATCATGGCTTCGCTCTAAATATTCTTTGACTTGCTGATGGGCAGTTTAGCAACAATCAGCAAAGCGGGTGAGATGATTCGTTTCTAAAGTTTCACTGAAGCGCACGTTGCGGCTTGTATTTGGCGCGTTGGTTCTTGCATTTATTTAAATGTTTGCGTTGCTTCTAAGTTTAGTAGCACGTTTACAGATACAGTCTAGAAAATAGGGACAGCTGATTGAGTGGTCAGTATTTACAATGTGCGTGTGTGTGTATGTTGTGGTAGAGTATAAATTTAATACGGTATATTTTTTGTTTTAAGTAGAGCGCAATTGTACGTCTAATGACAGGGTATCATATTCTGCGTGACATCATTTGGGGAAGGCTCACATTTCTATTCAATTAAATGTTCAATCCCCGCCGCCCACTCTTTGCAAATATAACTACTTCCTGAAATGCAGGGCCTAATCCATAGGGCAAAGTGGGCAACGTGCCCAGGGCCCCCGAACATCAAGGGGCCCCGTATATTATCGTCTGATTTCCCAGGCAGGGCCCCCGAGGCTAAAGGGGCCCCGTATATTATAGTCTGATTTCACAGGCTGTGTTGTTAATAGTACTGTATCCATATCTATGGACAAGGCAGGGTAGTTATGGGCCCCTATGTTGGCTGTGCCCAGGGCCCCTAAAGGCCTTAATCCGGCCCTGACATAAAGAAATTAAAGTAAGTCTTAAATACACAGAAACCATGCAGCACACGTGACCATGCGAATGGTTCTTAAGTTTTGTCCACTGAGGCATGCGTGCTGTAAGATCCAAACTTTCCACTAAACAATTTCCAGCAGAAACCAAACTTACAAATTATAAATTTTGTTTCTGATCAAAACATATTTGCTTGTTTTAGACAAAGAAAACACAAAATGTAGCTGAAATCATTGATTGCACGTAACATAGTAACCGTCATGAAAATTTAATAGCCATCATGGGAATTTAGTAGCTACTGATATTACTTGTCTACCACTAACGTTTACGTACGTGTTGACTAGAGCGTAGGCGTAGAGTGTGTGCCTGGCTGTCGTACATTCTAGCTCACGCACATGTGCATGCGTGCGCGAGCGCCCGTGCGTGTTGATGCCAACCAGTCTAGGTCTCTGAGACAGTGCAATTATTATGATACAAAAGAATACACGAAAAACATCGGAACTTTAGACAAGTACGATTAGAGGGTGCTCGCGAAATTTTGTAAACGTGTGTTACGGTGTTTCCCATTCATGAAATGAATCCTTATTAAAGGTATTTCTCTATTTTCTTGCTTGTCGTTTAATTCAAGCGATAAGAATAAACGATAAGAAAATTCGTTAAAATGGTATATTATCCAAAATCTATGCATAACCACATAGGCAAGAAAAGTAGGTTACTACAACCGCAATCAACTGTTATGAGTGCTAACGTTAGTGATAAAGGAGAATGTGTGCATATAGTAACTTGATTTAATATGCAACAGTGTCTAAGAAACTGAGTTACATGAAAATACAAAAAATTGAAAATATTCAATGGGACATGAAAGGTAGAACTTTGCCTACTCTACCCACATGCATTCTGCCTGGGGTGATTTTAAATGTGAACACACTGTTCGAATTTCATGTCTGTATACAAAAGTGACCGTGATCACTTGAGCTTGAAATTTACTTCACTATGATCTACTTTTGCCGATAGTTAGTGGTACCCTTTAGAAGAACGCACAGTTTATTTAACGCCAACTAAATAGGATAGATCAGTGGTCACTTGAAATTTCGTTCATGCGGTACAAAACAGTTCGATACATTTTCAGACCTATGAGTTTCTGCTATACTTTGTCGAAACCATCATGCTCGCTGGATAAATCGCACTACAGTGTTTCAGACTCGGTTGTGCTCACTTATAATCCATAATTTAGCTGCTAACATTCCTCACCGCTCCGGTGGCCTAGGTGGTTAGATCGTCCGCCTCGGATGCGGGACGTCGTGAGTTCGAACCCCGTCCAAGTCATACCAAAGACTTATAAAAATGGTACAAGCAGCTGCCTCGATTGGCTGTCAGCGTTAAGAGGTTAGTGTTATGACTAGTTGGCCTGGTGTCAGGATAATATGACTGGGTGGGATATGATACTACATGTCTGCAGCATGATGCCCCCAGTGCTAGACATCACTATAAACTGCAACACTGCAGGCATCGTAACGATATGACTGAAAAACTGTCATTAAAAATCCAAATCACAAACACAAGTTAACATTCCTAGAGAACATATCAATAAATTTGGCTTGAGCTGACTTTTTGCCCAGTCTAACCAATAAATCATCCAATGTACCAGTGCAGGAGTTATAATATATTTGAAGAAAATTATTGTCATTTTATTTTTAGATAACACATTTTGTTACACACACACACATACAACACACACACCCCTCTTCCACCCCCTTATGCATGTACGGGAAGTGGCAATAAGAATAGTTTCGTTCAACCAGGCTCTCGCGTGGTTTCTCGAGATCTCCGCCATACTAGGATCTGGTGCAAGTTTTCATTGATAATACATTTCTCCGGATCTGAAAACTTTTCTTGACATGCTTCGCAATCGTTCAAACTAAAATTCTATACATTTAAAGGATATAATTAAACATCACTTTGTAAGCATACGCCGAAGCAAGAGGCGTATCTCAATGAGCCTATTAAACTGTCCATGTCTACGCAAAATATGACGCAATCTCATAGGGGAGGCTCACCAGTTGTTATGTACTTTTGACAGAGTGACATATGTAAGGTGAAGTTGTATGCATTTTAAACATGCACATTGGAGAGAATGTTGGCATACCTTTATGCTACTTTGATGTAATGTGGCTGGCATTTCTTTGGATATTGTACTTTTGGAAATTGTACATGATCTTAGCACACTGCTAACTAAAATTACTGCATCCTTGTGCTCCAAAAATCAGCCTGAATTAGTCTAAAGTACACTATCCGTAGCTGCTATTAAAATAGGGAAAATGAATTTTTCCAGACTAGATAATACCAGCTTCTGAAAGTGCAATAAATGAATTACCAAATATATAACATGTAAAAAAAAAGGTTATAGGCTCTTTTTTTAACAATTTACCTCTGAAGTTCAGGAAGTGAAAATGACCAAGTGGAGCTAGCACTTTTTTGAAAGGTGCACATCTGGAGTAAGGCCAAGCTGTATACTCTATAACCCATACTACACCCATCAATCAAACACCACAATAAAGGAAATTAAAGGTTCTTTGAACAATACCTAAGATATGCAAGGTCTTTTTTAATAGCCAGTATAACCAGTGAGGAAACCTGTGGAAATTCTTTTTCTTTAAAATTCTAACCCTATGCAAAATACGAAACTGTCGAGCGCCACCATAAGCAAATTGACTTTTACGTCATCTAATCGCATTGCCAACACTGTATTTAAATCATTCAAACCAAGTCACTATTCCGAATTTTGGTAAAGGCTCGTTGAATCACTTAAAAGGATATAGTTCGTTACCTGCACAAACTTTAGCTGAGCCAATATGAATGCCAATCACACTTTGTCGACAAAGTTGGGACAGGCAAGCCAGGGACTCGGTAATCAGATTGGTTAGTTTCATCACGTGATGACAAGCCTATGACTTCACTGTGACGTAGAACAACAAGCAACGTCACATTCGCATGTGAATATTCAAACTTTCCGACTGCACTAACTTCGATTCTCTAAAATATACTCATAGGTAACTGTTAAGTTTTGGTTAACGAACATCTTGCATGATGTGCGAAGAATAGATCCATAGAAAATAGCAACGTTTGATCCTACAATTAAATACCGGCACTGTTTAATTTTTAATGTTATTCTTGCAACTTCACATTAGTGCAAATGACCCAAACTATTTCTTACATTGCTTTCAGTGATGACATGTCATCGAGTCATTGTGAAGTAATAACAACCAAGCGCTTGATGGCAATTCAAAATGGCCATTATTGACTTCCATGTCTTTTCTACCATGCGACGGATAATGTTCAGGAGGTTCCGACTGGTTCACAGTCTCGTCTAACACTTTAGACATCTTCGCTAGCCAAGGTACCGATGCGAAAACACTATCTACACGTTGGTGGATCGAACAGATATATTGGTACTTTGTCCTAGCGACATTTATTGGATTTCATGAGTTGCCTCCCTTAGTACGTAATGCCAACTAACCAATAGCGTGGTGCATTGTACATCGGCCGAAAATGGTAGGGGAAATTTACCTAAATGTGATACCTTGGAAGTTTAACATCGAAATTATGACTATGTACCAGAAGGAAGCCATTACAGGTGTATTTGAGTGAAAGATATTTGTGCAAACACGGACCGGCACTGGAAAATTGCTTATTTATCAGTCCATTCAAGTTCTGTGCTCCCCTTGTCTCAATCATGTAGGAACAGTGTTCAAATCTGAACAACTTAACTTTGAGTGGATGCGGTGGCTGACCCGAAGCACATAAATATTTGCTCGATACGCCAAGGTGTAGACAGGGTTATCATATGGCAACCTTGGTTAGCGAAGAGGACATTTTAGAAGGCTAATTTGATTGACTTTAGACGATTCTAAAGTTTGTATAATAAACAACTTCGTCTTTTTCATACTCAGATGTTTGTTTTCATAACTTTTCCTCCTAAATGAACTCACCACTTCTGTCGCTGTCAGAATCATGTGACTTCAACTCTGTGTAATAGGATTTTCGTTATCTTTTCTGTTTGTTGAGAACTCTTGGGTAAACAGAAAAATTGGATTTCTTGGAAGATCTATCATTTTATATCTTTTGTGCAAGATTTCAAGTTCGATCGTTTTAGAGAATGTTAACTTTTTATTACATGAATATGCTCGATCTTGTTATAGAAATGGGACTTTTTATTACATAAATTGATTAGATCCTGTTATAGAATTGGGAATTGACTCGATCTTATTAAAGAGTTGGCACTTTTTCAATCGGATTAAAATGAGATCTTTACTGTCCTACGAGAAGATCCGACAGCGACCGCTTAGGGGTCATGTTCCGGTGACTTGTGTTATTACCATAATCGCTAATTTTATCAGCCAATCAAATGAATCGTATATCTTCGCGTTTGGGAGACTGACTAGCGTGGCTGAAGAGCAATAACGATTCGATTCACTTTCAGATTTTTTAAAGCTGCATTCCATTGGCTAATTCAAAGGTCACTAGAACATGACGCCTAAGCGGTCGCTGTCAGATCTTCACGTAGGACAGTGGAGATTTCATTTTAATAAGAGTGGGACATTTTATTTACATGAATTGGCTCCGTATATAATAAGAAAAAGTCCATCGTCTTTGTACCTTTTACAATCTCCTACGGTTAACCATACATACGTCATTTGTCCTTTTACTACTTCATCTCTAAATGATGTAATTCGGGGCCCCGGGTGGCCGAGTGGTCGAAAACATTCGTCTTTACCGATCACAACCACGTCACCTTTGTCCGCTTGTGTTCGAGTCTCGGGCTCGGCCAGTGTGGGTATGTGAGAAGCTTGCCAGTAGCTTCCCGTTGGTCGGTCGTACTTAACGGGTTTCCCCGGGTTCTTTCTCCACTAGTTATACAGGCCGCCATGTATAGCTTATCATGTACGGCAAAATGACGTTAAACTCAAAGAAAAAAAAATATATTATTCTGTTTGTGTGAGATCCCTTATTTAATTAAATGCTTTGAAGAGGTGTGCAGAGCAAGCATACAAATTTATGGGGAAATGTAATGCCATTGCAGAGGGAGTCCATGCACAGTCAACTGAAATAGTGTTGTCCAAGATAATTTTTATGCAACGTAAATTCTGTCCATACAAACATAATTCAAGAGGCACGTGCAAGAAAACAAATGTGAGAATTCATAAAATTAAAGGTAAATTAGTATTACATTTTTAAAAAATAATCATATAAGAATAGGGTCACATGGCGTATCGTCATGGCGTATCTTCAGGCAAGTCCCTTTCCTCCAAGTGTCTCGGCAAGATGTAATCCTTATGTGTTAGTGTCCCGTACAACATCAAGCGAACAAACACGCGAATCATGAATCTTGCTGCTCCACTAGACAGGAAATTGGACTAGAAAGTTGTAATATTAAAATATTGTCTCTCAAACCAATTTGGAGAGCTCTTGAAATAATCTATAAGACGACCAAGCAATTTATTGGGTGTTATAAATCCGTGTGTATATGTAGAAGAGAAGTAAATTAAAACTTATATTTTAAACATAAACATAATTTCTTCATAACCACACCGAATTTCAAAACACAGTATTCTAAATAACAGCTATTTCTGTATATTTTTTTTCTGATTCGAGGCACGTTTAGGCATTTTCCGCTTGTTAGTGCTTTTTGTGGTTTCAATCTTCGGAAGATCCTCCTCAGTGCTTGGAAATGTCCTGGGTTTCGGTATTTCTACTTCAGATAATCTTTTAACTAGACTTAACAAGTCTTCAGAACCTTTCACCAGGCCACTGAAAGCACTGTCAGCCTCTTTTATGGCTGAGTCTAACTTTCCTCGTGCCTCCATCTTCCCGCTCAGACTTTCATTTACTCTTGATAGTCGTGTGGTCAGATGTCTTATGTCGTTCTTTATTTTCTCCTGTTCTCCCGTTTCCCTTAGAATCTGCAAATGTAACTGATCCCTCTTTAGTCTCATTTCATCAATACACTTCAAAAGTTCCGTACTGTACTTCTGAACAAACACGTCTGAGAATGCTTTCGCCGAACCATTTTCGGGATTCAGATTTTGCTCCTGAATCTCCATTTATAAACTGTTCGGTTCTCAAAGACGCCCTTTAAATTCACATTTATTTGTAGCTTCTAACAATTGTTTCACATAGAATGACACTCCATGCCTTTCAAAGGATATCTCTAATTTGTAAACTATATAATAACAAAATGACGCAAGAAACTAACTCAACCTTCGTCAAATTTACATCTAACTTCAGAAATGGTCGGTACGATATCTCCACATTTTTTGGTCTGTCTGGATAGGAGGAAAACCAGCAGGAATCAGTGTAATGCTTTGCGAAACTGTTATTATTTTTAATTTAAGCACACGTTGTTATTAAGCACACGTTGTTATTAATGTCCATAAGTTGTAGAGCATGTCCTTTATATCAAGATGTTAAGTTTCTGTTCTATTTCTCCTGAATGACATACATTGTGAGTGTTGACCAGTGTTGCCTATTTCTCGACAACGATAGACACACATTGTGAGCACTAACCAATGCTTTGAGAAGACTTCAGTCAGCAATGAGTGATGTAATCTTCAGAGATCAATATTAGCTCCCAAAAGTTATTCCGCGTTAAGTTCTCTAGAGGTCTTCAATCACTGCAATACGACATTCACCAGTTTTGAAGCCAAACTCTGTCAATGAAATAGCCTTTGTTCCAAAAAATATCTTTAGTCTTATTCCACGTCCAGTTTTATTAACCAGGTTTTGATTCTTTGTTTGTTTTTTATTTGTTAGTTTGTTGGGTTTTTTTTGCCTCGACCTTCGCAGTCGTTCTTCTTCAGTAAAGCCCCCCTTAAAGAGAACTTTTTGTCCATCCGTTTTAGTAGAAAAATCTTTGATTTGGTTAATATCCCTAATCTAAGCTTCACAGCCCATTACTTATCTCAAGTCCATGTGTCTTCTAGCACTCAAATTGGAATGGACTATATCCTCAGAACAGGCACTAACCAGATCACGAAGTCAGCTTTGAATTATGTCCATTCATCTGAGAGAAAAACGATAAATATATTCAAACGAAAAATAATCCCAATCTGTTGTCCTGCTCAAATTAAACTCAGGTAAATATTATATATCTGAATAACTGTGTATTATCAATAAAACATAAATGCTATTAACACCTTGCTCATGGTGTGTGTAGGCCTTCTAGTATGAGCAAGCTTTGTACCTACGGAGCACACAGTCGTTGTACTGAATGAAATCGCAACGCAGTGTTTAGCTTAAACAAAAGAAGCGACTCTTGAGAGGAAAAGTAAACTGGAGTAGATTACAAGTGTGCCTTGTAAAGATTTAATAACAATTGTAAACAGGGACAAGTGAGATCGTGAAAGAAAGCTTTACAACTCTCTTTGTTGTTGCCATGAACACGTATCTTGTCCCCGGTTGAGTGTGATGGCGCCAAGTGCTTTGCGTAATGTATAACTTATGCACTAATACATTTAGTCTATATTATTCATTTACTAACTCACCCACCCAACCATTTGCTCACTGAATTTCTTACCTTAATTGTACTTACTTCAGTAAATTCAGTACTTAAAACAAATAAACAAACTTTAACAAACTTAAATCTCTCTCGTATTTAGCTTGCCGTCTGTACTCGCTTATAAGTTGAGTCCAATGGCAAACAACATAGACCGACAATGATCTGCCGTCACATAATGTACCGACTAACCAGGGTACACCTCTTTTTGTTCTACTGATTTCTTTTAACAAACTGCATAGAGCCAGATCTTCCTGCGCATTATGCGACGGCAGATTAAACAGTCTATGGATCTGTACTCGGCTTATAAGCGAGTATACACGGTATGTTAAATGATAGCTATCTACTGGTGGGTGAGGGTTACATCTGAAATCGAATAGCAGTACGAATCTTGGCCTTACTACCACCAAAGAAATGTAATGCTCAAACACGGAGTTTATCTAGTCCCCTGCAACCAAATATTGCATATGCTGGAACTGGATATCTAACCCGGTTTCGCACATATGATAAACGAGTGTATCACCATAACCTACACATAGCCGTAATACATGTATGTTCCAAACTTAATTTTTGTTTGTAATTGTATAATTTATATATAGGTTGTCTTGTTTTAGAAAATAGACGAGCTCATTTTCCAGATACAAATATTATGACAGTCTATTACTTCAATTTATATTGATTTTATAAATTAATTAAAAACGCCGTATTGGTTTGCTCATCAACTTTTCTGAAAAGTTTCCTTCACTTTCAATTGATCTACGTAGTGTAGATTTACATTTCATCAGCTTTTTTGTTTATGGACTCTATCCAAGACGACAGTTTCAGAGAGAGAGAGAGAGAGAGAGAGAGAGAGAGAGAGAGAGAGAGAGAGATTGCTAAGCTGAACCGGTGCAGAGAGACTGTGTGTGTGCAGGTAAACTTCACGTGAAACCGATGATGACATTATAATGGCATCTATCTACTTCCTCGTATCTATTGTACAGTATTGTCTATAAGACGTACGGTGCAAGAAAAAGTGTTGTACTGTTGAGTATACAGTACTTGACTGTGATTAAGATTCAAGCCAACTGAGTAACACAAACTAAGTCTTGATATACTTTTATTATTGGCACTAGTCAAGTGTAATTCATCATATCCCAAAATAAATTTATTTTACCAAGGTCATGTAAATCTCAGATTTTACATCCATTTTCACGATTCGTTCAATTGCTGAATATTGACAGCCAACTGCAGCTTAATTCAGAGTGTAAGGGACAGTTTTATTCCACAAATTTGATTGCTGCCTTATAAAATATGTTATATAAAACTGAGTACACCAGTGAGATCAAAACAGTCAACATTGTGTGATAGCCAACAATGTTGAGATCGTATGTGAAATTTTCTTGTCTCTTTTATGTCAAATAACATATATCGCAAAGATTTTCACAGGCGATACAAAGTGCCTGGCAAAGCCCTTGTCCCCTCAGGTCGTTACACAGTGCCCAGATAAGCAAACTCCTCCGTTTCTTTGTTTTCCTCGCTGTGAATGCTGGAGTAGATAATAATGTCAGCATGTCTGTCTAACTGTGAAAGAAGCCACAGCGTCGCAGTTGTTCAGACATTGGAGTCGTGACCAGAAAAGTATGGGTTCGATTCCTACCATAGGATCAGCTACCTTAGCACGCCCTTGGCACTTTACTCTACTTACCACTGCATAATATAACCTTAGGTCGCACTGAATAAGTTTTGATCCCACTCACCCAATATTTAGATAAAGGGTATAAGCCTAATAAGCACGAGTCTTGCGTTTATGAATTCACATAATAATGAATATGCAATTAGGTTTACATTTATTGAGTTAGGCATGGCAATGGATTGTTTTTTTAAGCGACTACTTTCGACAGTTTGATCAGTACTGGAGACGAAATACGTAACCTTGGCTTCAAAAGAAAGGCCAGGTTAGTTTACGTGTTACTGCTACAGACATAAATATCTCAAAATCAAAACGGACGAGGTGTAATGAGGTGGACTATTTGTTAGAATAACGCTGAACTTCACTCATATGTAGGGTTCATAGAGTTTGTTTAAGCCGCCTTGTCAGAGGATATATTCAAAATAGCCATTGACTGTCGAAAATTAACACTACAAAAGAAGGGCTGGGGTAGTGTAATTCTGTGTATAAGCGATCGGTTGTACAATAGCAGCAGGGAGGGTGAACAGACCAAGTTTATTCGTAAAAATAAACCTTCTTACGAAAAATGAACAGACAAGCGTCGATAATGCTAAACCGAGACCTTTAACCGGGTTGCACTAAACCGAGGCCCCTAGCCTCTAACCGGTTTATTTTCTTGTATTTTGAAATTTATTTACCGACCCCTGGTGTAAAACACCTGTTGGTCGTCACCCTCCCTGCTGCTGTGTGTGGTAAACAAAAGTAACGGGTCTCTCAACCAAAACTT
Source organism: Megalonaias nervosa (assembly GCA_016617855.1). NCBI lineage: Eukaryota > Metazoa > Mollusca > Bivalvia > Unionida > Unionidae > Megalonaias > Megalonaias nervosa. The sequence continues at coordinate 24,936 of JAECUM010022786.1, read as the reverse complement.
TAATCGAGACCTATGCGATATCGCGACCGAAGATCATGTAAATTTATCATGATCAATCCATGAGAAATCGCTTGCGCTTTTGAGAAGAAGTTTTTAAACTTAATAATATCCATGCCCCATGAATACCAAGTCTGGTGGATGTTTCTTAGTGTGTGGGTATCAACACCATTAAAAGACAACCAGAAGATTGCAGTTATCTCTGATCACTTCAGGTATTCACGTATATCGCGGTGTAACATATATAATATCGGTGTTTTTGTGTCTGCCCAGGGAAAATATAACTGGATTTGATTGTTAGTCTACATCACATCATCGCATATAGTCCGAGTTTCCTCTGATCCTTGCCACTCCATTTTTGATATTGGGATATTTATGTTGGGGTGTAGGGTCAGAGTCTATTGCCTATCGAAAAGTTGGAATTCGCCGACACTATTTGGTGTCGGCATAGGGTAGCCACTTACTAGCTGGTCTAGCAAACTTTAACGACCTTTCATCGAGATATACCTGCATGAAATCGATGGGAATATGATTTATTTTTTCAGAAATGGCGAGTGTAGCATTCGTTATATCTTCAATCCGCTGACAGACGAGATGCAGCTACAGCGCTGATGAAATTTGACCTGGAACTCGCCATTTGCATTCCGAGTCAAATGACTAAACAAACCTCGCAACCTACACATCGATAACATTAGAGGTCCAATAGTCACACGATATCAACAATAAACCGTTTCGAAAGTCGTTGTACATAGAATTCGAAAATATTAATTAAAGGTCACGTAATACTTGTACACAAATATAATGCACACTAAACTCTCAACATATTTATTCTGAGAACGACGACTAGAAACCTTTCGGTATAGCAGCAAGGTGGAGAAAACCAGATTCATGAAGTACCAAGCACGTGTCTTCGATGTGTTTTGTTGGTATCACGTGACTACCGCATTGTCCTGTGCTCTCCGCTTCTTGAATCTGTTTTCTTCCAAGTAGCTGAAACATTTACAGATTTCTGGTCTTTGTTTTCTGAATAAATATTTTTAGAAGTTTATGTTCTTTTATTTTATATAAATATATTACGTGACTTTCATTTATATGTTCGATTTGTTTTCCAGCAGCAACATTACAGGTGATTAATTGTTGATATCGCGTGACTATGTCATTGACATGTAGGTCGCGAGATTTGTGTAGTCATGTGACTCGGAATGCAGATGGCGAGTTCCAGGTCAAATTTCATCAACGCTATAGTTTCGACTAGTCTGTCAGTGGATTGAATATATAACGAATGCTATACTCGCAATATCTGAGAAAATAAATCATATTCATATCGATTTCATGCAGGTATATCTTGATGAAAGGTCGTTAAAGTTTGCTAGGCCGGCTAGTAAGCGGCTACCCTATGCCGACACCAAATAGTGTCGGCGAATTCCAACTTTTCGATAGGCAATGGAGTCTGAACCTACACCTCAACATAAATATCCAAATATCAAAAATGGAGTGGCAAGGGTCAGAGGAAACTCGGCCTACATCGTATACTACGAGATTGCTGATGCCCCGTTGAGATCATCTACCAAAGGCGCATCGTTGATGTCGGTGATTAAATTAATAATATCATTGCCGTCCTCGCCCAACAATTTTGCATTTTCATTAAAATCTTTAAGCACGTCGTAGCATCGCTGATCATCTACAGATGGTGTCACTTCATACAATTTATCCCACTTGAGTCATCTCATTATCAGGTTAAGCAGCAATTGCGTCTTACCAGACCCAGATGGACATATGATAATTGCTCTGATAGAATTTGGTAGCGCTGGATGTTGCTTGATTGGTTCTTGCTTTCGTGTCGCTGAGAAATCAATGACATTCATGTTGTAGGAATATATAATAATTGTATGGATTTATAATGTATTCGATGCAGAGCACCCACTCATTGGATTAAAATCAATAACGACGAGGAATAAAAAGCGTGCACTTACAGGCAAGTGTGTGAAATGTGGTACCCAAAAAAATACAAATTTATCTCTCATGCAACAGGCGGAGATATCGCTGCTTCACTGGGAAAATTACCAGGGGCTCCATGGGTTAAGTATCCTGGCGAGAAGCAACTTCCTGGATATAATTATTGTGGTCCTTGAACCCGACCTGACATCCGACTTGACGAGAAAGATCAACCAAGACCTGGAGAGTATCCAATAAATGCGATTGATCAAGAGTGCCACGTTCATGATGTTGCGTATAAAAATCCAGATCTACAACAACGACATTTTGCAGGCGTGAAGTTGATTTACACTCTAAAGTCTGTAAAAAAAATAGATCTCTCAGAGAATCGCTTGCTAATTTTTTTTTTTATAAGATCTGCGATGAAAGTAAACTAGTGTTATTATCAAACATGAAAACAGCAGTATTCCGAGTCAATAACCAATCAAGAAACAATTTTAATACGTCAACGGATTCCGTGCATATTTCATCCCAGATAATGATCTTACGAATATATTTCTCACCCATTCGTTCAGGTGTCCACTCATCTCCCTTCCATTGAAAGAAACTGTGATAAGTATGAGACTTAACCCCTCTTTTTTTCATCTCTCTGGCGAGTCGGTGATTCGGAGTTAGTACAATCATGTCAAGATTCCCTGAACCACGGCTCAGGAATAATTCAATCACACGTGTTGTTTGACCAGAACCGCCAGGTCCTTTGAGATAAACGGTTTTATGTCTGGCCACAGGATCATATACCGATGGTGCTGATGATGGTTGTGACATTTGACTATTTTGATAATTTATCTCCTCAGATGTATAATCAGTGGATTCAGAATAAATGAGTATTTTTTCTCTTTTTATTCTTCATTCGCTCCATGATGCATCAACGCCGATCTGTAATTCATTTAGCAATCCTGCATTTTTTACTGTGCAAAACATCGATGTGAAACACTGCAACGTCTCCTTTGACTCTGTCCTTGATAATAGTCGGCGGCGTCTGCCGCTGGGGACATATAATATTTTTTTTTTACTCCTTAACTCTGTCCCCTGACTGTGTCAGGATTTTACATACAAACTTATCGTCAAATATTCATCTCTTAAATCAAGAAGGTGTCTATGCTGGTCAGTAAGTCTGAAATGTACATGTGATAGTAGCGTGCTATGACATCTCAGATAAACCGGATTAACAGGTACTGACACAATTAAATATCTAGGCGGTACTTCAGGAGTAAAGGAGTATAGGATATATCCCTGCTGTGCCTGCCTGGATCTTTCAAGATCTACTCCAGACCCAGACTGGGTCTGGTAGCTGCCATCGATTGAATCACACACCAGATGCAATACTGACAACACCTGGTGATATATGACGACCACCACCGTCTGGATCATTGTTATGTTTGAGAATACATGGAAGAGGGGATATCGCTCCCCATGCATCAATGATTTTGGTGTAGTAATCATCGATGATGTTACTGACTTTTTTTTCAGCTCGTCGGTGTTAAATCTTGGAAGTTTAAACGTTGGCAGGTCTGCTTCAGTGATCGAATATTTGTTCAGGAATTATTGTTTAGCTGAGTGTCTAGTGCCATCATAAGTTGCAAATTTACTGTGGGTTTTAATCACCGCCTGTATAATACACTGATGAGCAATCTCGAGGTCCGACGCAACGTGGTTCAGGCATTCTATTTGCTTGATGATTTCCTCCCTTTCTTTCATAACGGTGAATGACTGGCGTAGTTTCTCGCTCATTCGTTTGTGCTCGCGATTAATTTCATCGAATAATACTTTACTATCATCTTCGGTAAATGACATCACGGCGGTGTTATCATATTCCCATATCATTTTAACGAGGAGAACTTTACAGTCCGGAGTGATATTAATTTTGGAAACAGTGAATATACCACTCACGTCGGGGTTAGTTTTTATTGATCTCCTCATCTGAGAGCTTTTATAATAATCTGGATTACTTCCCCAATACTCTTGCTTGCCTGAAACATAATCAGATCACTGAGGGCGCCGTAGTGCCGGAGATGCCGGTGGTAGCACTTCTGGCCATCCTAACATAGTTCAAATCGACGACTGACATATATCTACGCTGTAGTCAGGCGTTGATATTTCAATGGCGGCTGATAACGTTGGCTCATGAACCGTGATAGCGATCTTGGATTCTTTTCCTGTGATAGATTTGATTCTGCGCTAGAATTCACTATTGATCTGTTCGATTTGATAACTGCAAGTAGGAATACCATCAACTTGCCAATCGGGGGTTCCATCAGATTTATTTTCATACGCAAATACCAATGAATTATTTGCTTGCAACCCACTGAATGACTTTGATCTAATATTTGGCCAGCTGTAATACACTCGCAATTGTGCTAGAGATATTTCCTTGGCTGGAATTTCCATTGGAAAGTAAAGTCAAACTCAGGCTTGTTTGAGGTCGCTGATATCATCGTAGTTTTTGGTGGTGTTGTATTAGCGACGATTTGTTCTAGCAATTGCAGTGATTGATCTTGCGACATTATCATTTTTAAGTCAGGGATCTAAATGTCGGATTCGGCGTCGTCAGCCACCTTGATAGTGTCCTTGTCTTTGTCCTTGTCATTAGACAAGGGGGCTTGGTTTCCAGTTGCTTCATAGTTAACTTTAATCATTTCTGTGAATTTCTGATCTGATATTATTCCATCATTGAGCCCTGATGATATCAGCGATGATAATTTGGAGTGTGCTTGTGTTGCCGCTGATAGCAACGTTGTATATTCGAGTAATTTATCAGCCGCGCACGTAGATATCTTTTTGCGATGATATTAAGAATACCAGCAACACCGGTTATAACTGCAACATCAATGCCTATTACTGGTGCTGTTATGTATGTGGCTGATAATGATCCGATTATAGTTGCTGTTACAATTAGGTCAGTAACAACTATGCGTCTGCTGTATTATTTTTTGTTTTTTTGTTTTACTGTATGCGCATCAATGATATTTTTCAGCTGGGTCTGCCACAAACACGCTTGCTCGTATCTGATACGTTGAATGTCAGTTGGGGTTACCGGAGATTGGTTCATTATGCAGATTACTAACACTCCGAGTAGGTGGTATATTAGCGAGGAATTCAATACACCAATAGTACAACACGCCGAGGCCTTTTTCTTCGGGTTCCACCACGAATGTTTCCTCGTCGTTTTGCTCCAATGTCACTAACATAGATCCAGAAGATCCGTTAACTGGATAACGCTGTGAAATTGTGGTAGACATCGTAAATGTTGTAACGACGAGTACTGAGAACCTGTACACACCGGCAACTTCAGCGGTATGTTTGATGGATTTATTGAGTGGTGTCCATAATGCTGCTCCAGACGCCGCTGTATATACTACACCATCGGTAATCTTTTTAATATTAGAGAGCTTAATGTCGATGACTGCCGGACTCCCCAAAAAATTAATTAATGGCTCTATTTGTGTTTCTACGAACATTTGTAAACGAGGTTACACAATAAGCATATTCAGATCTAAACGTGGTAATTCCATCATTGATTGTCATTAACGAGGTCATCATCGGGATGCTGCTATTGTCGACGTATTTCTTCGTTACAGCGTCATCGTTTGATTCTGGTTCTCAAAGACCAGTAATTTTATTGTTAGCCATATTGAGAGAACCAGTCACTTCATCGCCAGTTTTAGCAACGTATTTACTGATTTCAGTTCTGATCGTGGTGTCATTGCTGTCCACGTATTTTTTTGTTGCCATATCATCGTCTGATTTTGGTTCTCTCACATTAATAATCGTATTTCTGCTCATGTTGAGATCGCCATACATAATGTCTCCACTTCTTCTGATGCGTCCTGTAATCTCTCCCATGAGTTTAGAATTGATTCCTCCGAGTTTTTAATTTTACCGTTTTTCGCAAACACCACTAAGTTATCTTCTGTCGCACCCGGAACCCGCAGAATAAAATCTGTCATAGGGATATTGCTTGTCTTTAACTGTCCTTGCTGATCCTGAAAAACAACAACTTCATTTTGATCCACATCTGCGAGACGCGAAAGATTAGCGAGCTCATCCTTGATATCGTCAAGGGTTGCATATTTGGATAAGTCATCTTGAGGCTTGCCCTGAATAAAACTCAGAGCAGACCTTTCGTAAATGTCTACCATTGTATATTTACTAAGACCTGTTTGAAACGTTGGAAGACGATGTTGTCTGGTGGTATACTCGTGCACGACTTTATGAGGCGGTGCCCCTGACGATGTCGACACAGCGTCGAGCACAGCGAGTACTTCACGGCCACATATTGGCGGATCAGTTATTGTCTGTGTTGGTAATGTTGAATACCAGATCGGAGTGATATGTATTCCACTGACATATTTTAAAAATTCTTTTGGTGGCGCCAGCCCATTCGAATCAAAATAAACAACTCCATGTGGATCAGTCGCGTATGCAATACAATGAGTACCTCTTCCACCGTTGGTGGAAGGACCAGAACTTCCACTGAGATTAATGATACCTGTTTCAACACGGTTTGGTTGTTTTGGTAATTGATCACGCATAAACACACGTCTGAAGTTTTTGATGTTTAATTTATTAGCATTATCAAGTAAATCAAAATTCGACATGGGAAGCTCGAAACACTTTGTGTTTAGCGAAGTGTCCCGGGCAGTCTCAGACCTGAGCCGCTCGGGGCTCGACTGTACCATAAATGAGGGGCTCATGGAAGTCTTAAACCCAGCCTTTTTTTTGGAAGGACCTTTTGTTCTTTTTTTGAGGCTCTTCCTGGTGTTAATCCCTGCCCTGTTTCTTTCTTTAATGCCATTCCATCGGCAGTTCCAAATGCACCAAATGCAGCTGCTTTTGCAACAGCTCGGCTGCAGCGGCTATCAACGCTGGTAATTCCGCTAGAAGTGGAAATATACCACCCGTCTTGGCAATGTCTTTAATGGCACCCACAGAAAGATCAAGTCTAACACCAGTCTCTGATACTTTGGCGTCATTGAAGTGCTCGAGTTGTCGTTCTGTCAAGGATAGTTTATTTGGACCTTGCAACGCTGCTGATTTCAGTAATACTTTTGCTCCAGAATTATTTTCTAATGCTGATTGTAGCTTTTCAATCTGACCAGGAGTCAGAGTAACATTAAGATGATGATATAAAATTATAATATCATGGGCAATTTAATCACTGATCGTGAACTTGGGATCGCAAGCGATCCAATTACATGTTTTCCACTTGGGCATCAATGACTCTCATTCGTCCACCAACACCTTCAAATAGCATTGTTTTGTCTGAGAGTATAACAGCAACTGCTCTGTAATTAGCAATATCTCCTCTTGCCACACGAGCTCGAAAGTGTATATCAACTACAGATTGTCTAAATAAATCCATGTGTTCCAGCGAAAAGTAATAGATCGGATACATCGTTGTAAAATCTAGTTCTGATATTTGTAGACCAGAATCAACATTTTGATCACGTCCCATGAATGTCATCAAACGATGATAATCACGTGCAACGTGATTATTTTCAAAATTCAGTATTATATCCTCAACTGGTTCTTGATGTCCATTTATTCACAGTGAAACTTCAGTAATACCAAGTTTGTCAAATATCATTGTGCTGTGCAATTGTGAGTTTACTCTAGCAGTATCTTGGAAAGCAATGAATATATGTCGCGGTGCAGATACTCCTTGCTCTGACGCTATCTGCCATGTGAATAAACCATTAGTGGCACTTTGAAAACTATCTGTGGTCATCGTCAACCATGATAATGTTGATTTACCACCTGAGTCCATAAAAGAGAGCAGCCGTTGTTCTTCGGTCAATGACGGTATCATTGTTGGCATCCATAATGAATGTTTTGTCAGTATTACTTTACCTGCATCACCGACAGGGCGCCAGATTGCATTATCGTCGGTAGCCTTTCGTACGAGTACAACTGTATGCTTGGCTCCAAAATAACTTCACAGACATTTCTGCAAAATCAAATGATACGTGTCAGTGGAATTGCACATGAAAATCTTCTACTTCCATCCTTTAGCATTGATCGACGTGCTGCGAATCCTAAGTTAAATTCTGGATTAGTACTATGAACCACCGGCCACAGATCAGCGTCAGCGCCGTCGGCAAAGTTTCTTGGTCGTCTTACTTTATACTGTCTGTTGTCACGGTTGTCAGAAGTATCCTTCACAAACATCACTGACGGACCAGCTGGTCTTGAATAATCATCGGAATATCTTGCTAGACCCAATATCGTCGATGCAACGTCGACGTTTTCCAGGCATGATTCAATATTTCTTCCGTCGATGCTATACGTGGCACCGTTGAACAACGCCATGATGATGCCATTATTAACAAAACCAACTCTAATATCAGTTCCATATTTAGTATCATCTGTTTTTATAATTTCACCTTCTACTTCAATAAATGGTTCAGCGGGTAAGAAATATCTGCTTGTATCCTTAACTTGCAGCTCAATTCTTCCATGCTGATTTGGCTCTCGTGCATCATACGAATAATATTGATAATCACGTACCGATTCATCTCTGAGGACTGGCGGATCCGTGTCAAATGCGGGATCAGATACACGCTTGAACATTATTATACTTGGTATCGTCTAACGCGAAGACCACTTCCTGCTATTAGGCAAAGGTTTTATTTTTATTTTTCTGATTCTACCAGTGGCAGGGGTACACCAGCCAACTCTGTTAGTCTTTGATTTGCAGCTTGATTTATTATTTTACTAACATTTGCAAGCATAACTTCGGTGCTTGCCAGTTTTATTAGCTGAGGTCGGACCGCTAGCGGTCTGTGTATTAATCGTGCTAGTCTATCCTTGATTGCTGAGAATGCTTTACCAGCAACATCACCATTAGCACCAATACCTTTATCACGAACAACGTAGATAGCTTTCATTCCCAGTTGCTTTGCAATTTGTATTGCTTTTGGGGCTATCCTTCTGAATTGACCCTGAAAAACATCACCGAGCCCACCTCAGTAGATCGCTATATATGTTTTTAATCGTGAGTTTATCACCCTGACCATTACAGGTCTACGTTGAGAATTATGTATGATCATACTATTTTCTTGTCACTAATCTAACTGCATAAATCACTGCGGTAATCATCAACAATTTCATCAATTAATGTCCATGATACCGCCTGTAAATAATCTCTGACAAATAGCAGCCGCTTCATTAATGATTTCTAGGGAATTATTACCGGCTCGTCTTCCGCCAAATTTCTAGTCTATCAACATCGGCAAGGACGTTACTGGGACAAAGTTTATCAAGGTCACTTCCCCTGGTACCTGTACTAGGAGTTACCCAATTGCTAGCGTTGGACAGACCACTTCCAGTGGCACGGGGGTCAGGATCTGTATCATACCATTTTTCTTTTTTCTTGCTTGTTGTTTCGTCTGCTTTTTCCTTACTTGTTGTTAAGGTTGATTTCCTTTCTTGTCTAGCTTTTTTAAGTTGCAACTTCATTTCTTCTTTTCGTTTCCTTTCTTGTTTTGCTTGTTCAATATACTCATCTACTGCCTGGTTAAAAATGTTAAACTGATTGACATCTACCTCAGGGCTGATCTGCGAAGTATCAGTAGTGACGCGATATACATCCCTAACCCAATCGGCAGATTTCAGAGTTTTAATATATTCAGGTTTTACATACCTATCTCTATCACTATATCCAAATGCGGCGATATTAATTGATTGGCCTGGGGGTCTTGATGGTGGCAATACCTTCCAGCGTACATTTATCTATAATATTAGTTCTAACTTTTGGCGGTGGCGATGGCTGATCTTTAGGTTGTGGTTGAGGAGGTTGCTGGGGTGGTGGTGGTCTAGTTGCTCAAAAACGGCCAAAAATATCAACAGGTAATGTCTCAATAGCTTTTTGAGCTGCCTCAGTTGCTGTAACAATTTTCTTTGTTGGTTCGACTATTGGTTTAAATAACTGTTCTGTACCTTCTGTAAATTCCACCTGAGACTCCTGACGTGCTTGTAGTTGTTGCTTGACAGAATCACGGACGGGAAGATATTTTTTAATTGCCTCTAGTCGCTGTCGAGCTAGTTTAGCTGTGCGAGATTCCATGGTTAGCGTAGGATCGCTCATTATTATTGATATAATAATGATTTAATTACGCCACCTAACCCCGTCGCTACAACAGTGACGACCAACAGTGAATGTCCCGGGTCGGTAAATAAATTTGAAAATACAAAAGAAAAAGAAATAAATAACAAAAATGCGCTAACCCTGTTAGAGACCTCGGTTTAGTGCAACCCGGTTAAAGGTCTCGGTTTAGCATTATCGACGCTTGTGTGTTCATTTTTCGTAGGAAGGTTTATTTTTATGAATAAACTTGGTCTGTTCACCCTCCCTGCTGCAACAATGAATTAGCCTGAACACCTTACTCAAATTCGTACAAGCATGCTATCCGCAAATCATTGTTTAATTTTTATTTGTATAGTCAATGTATCATTGATCTCATTCTTCTGCAATCTGTCATCTTCTAATTAAGTTCACCAAAATAACTTTAACAGTGAGACCTTAGAGGTGTTGTTGTGCCGTCAAAAAACAAACTAAACAAGATTAATCCCTCTATCTGTGCAACGCAGTCTATTAGCGTAACTAATCTTGGTGTTTAACGCATTGTTTTGCTAAATAATTAACTACCGTATACCATAACATCGTTCCACGGGTCTCTGCTGATTCCACAAGGCTCTGACGATTCCACGAGACTCTGACGATTATTCCATGAGGTTCTGATGATTCCACGAGGCTCTGATGATTCTAGTAGTCTCTGATGAGTCCACGAGGGCCTGATGATTTCATGACGCTCTGGTGATCCCACGAGGCTCTGATGATTTCATGAAGTTCTGATGATTCCACCAGGCTCTGATGATTCCTCGAGGCCCTGACAATTCCACAAGGCTCTGGTGATTCCACAAGGGTCTGATAATTTCACGAGGTGATTCCACGAGGCTCGGATGATTCCAGGAGGCCCTGATGATTCCACGAGGCTCTGATGGTTGTGCAATGACCGTTTTGTATATAAAGAGTGCGCAGCCAAGTCTCAGTTTTTGACGATTTAATTTGTTTTTTAGTAATCCTTGTAACAAGATTATTTGAGATTTCAATCTTTAATTTCATCTCAAGACCCCTAGTAGGGTATGAGAGGATGAACAAGACCAATATCATTGTATGAGAGTGTGAATAGGAGCCCTACTATGGAGCTTGAGTACAAGGAAGACCCATACTGGGATATGTGAGTATAAACAAAACTCATCCTGCGGTCTGTGAATATAAACAAGGCATTTTATTCGGGTATATGAGTATAAACAAGACCCATACTAGGAAATGTCAGTATAAACAAGAGTCCTATTAGGGTGTGTGAGTATAAACAAGACCTCTGCTAGGGTGTGTGAGTATAAACAAGATCTCTGCTAAGGTTTGTGAGGATAAATAAGACCTCTACTAAGGTATGTGAGTATAAACAAAACTCATCCTGCGGTCTGTGAATATAAACAAGGCATTTTATTCGGGTATATGAGTATAAACAAGACCAATACTAGGAAATGTCAGTATAAACAAGAGTCCTATTAGGATGTGTGAGTATAAACAAGACCTCTGTTAGAGCATATGAGTATAAACAAGACCTCTGCTAGGGTATGTGAGTATAAACAAGATCACTGATAGTGTATGTGAGTATAAACAAGACCTCTGTTAGAGCATATGAGTATAAACAAGACCTCTGCTAGGGTATATGAGTATAAACAAAACCACTGCTAGAGTGTGTGAGTATAAACAAGACCTCTGCCATGGTGTGTGAGTATAAACAAGATCTCTGCTAGGGTTTGTGAGGATAAATATGACATCTACTAAGGTATGTGAGTATAAACAAGAGTTCTTTTAAGGTGAGCGAGTATAAACAAGACCACTGCTAGGGTGTGCGAGTAGAAGCAAGACCTCTTCTAGGGTGTGTGAATATAAACAAGACCTCTGCTAGGTGTGTGAGTATGAATTATACCTCTGTTAGGGTGTGGGAGTATAAACAAGACCTCTACTAGAGTATGTGAGTGTAAACAAGAGTCCTATTAGGGTGTGTGAGTATAAACAAGACCTCTGCTAGGATGTATGAGTATAAAAAGATCACTGTTATGGTGTGTAAGTATAATTAAGACCTCTGCTAGGGTATGTGAGTATAAACAAGACCACTGATAGTGTGTGTGAGTATAAACAATATCTCTGCTATTGCGTGTGAGTATAAACAAGACCTCTGCTTAGGTGTGTGAGTATAAACAAGACCACTGCTAGGGTGTGTGAGTATAAACAATATCTCTGCTATTGTGTGTGAATATAAATAAGACCTTTTGCTAGGGTGTGTGAGTATAAACAAGAGTCCTATTAGGGGGTGTGAGTATAAACAAGACCTCTGCTAGGGTGTATGAGTATAAACAAGACCACTGATAGTGTGTGTGAGTATAAACATGACCTCTACTAGGGTATGTGAGTATAAACAAGAGTCCTATTAGGGTGTGTGAGTATAAACAAGATCTCTTCTAGGGTGTTTGAGTATAAACAAGATCGATCTCGGCTATGGTGTGTAAATATAAATAAGACCTCTGCTAATATGTGAGTATAAACAAGAGTCCTATTAGGGTGTGTGAGTATAAACAAGACCTCAACTTAGGTGTGTGAGTATAAACAAGAAATATTACTGGTGTCTGTTAGTATAAATAAGACCCCTACTAGGCTATGTGAGTATATGCATCTGTAAGAAGTGAACAAAGAACAATTAACAAAAGTGAAATATCTAAGTATATTAATTTGCGATATTAAGCCATATAGAAGAGAAATACACTATTGAAAAATTGGATCCAATGATTGTACAGATTTTGCATTTTTTTAAAGGTGTATTTTTGATATTACATTTAATGAAGTTACAGATCTTGTAAACAGTTTCTCTGTGCTACTATGCACGAAACAGGAACCTTTTCCACTCTAACGTGAAATATCACAGGTAAGCAAATGCTGGAATTCACCATCAGTCTTGAGGCTGGTCACAAATATGATTATGTTTATCACAACTAAGAAATGATCCAACTTCAACAAGAAATTATGATGCAGACATCTGAAATAACATAATGTTCTAGAAAGAGCGGGTGGTGGAAAGTTAAGGTAATCGTTATAACAATGTGCAAATTTAAATGCTCTTTCGTTTATTTGGGAAGTGACAACCTCAACATCTCATCCTTCTTTGAAAGCACCACTCAACCTTATTCCATAATGGCTTTTAACAGATCATATGAATTATGTATATTTTTTGAAGTCCAATAATTTAATAACCTATATTTATTTAAAATTTGCTTTATACATGTGAATCGTTTGAATGAAAGATAGTACTATAATGACCTTCAAAATACGAAATGTTTTATTATTTTTGCACAATATAATTTTTCTTCAGACGTTAGCTATCTTAGAAATAATATGCAAACTTACATGTATGTACTCAAATTCATCATACACTTTATAGCTGGGGGTTAATTTATTCATGCTCAAAATCACTGTACACAAGTTTCAATGGAAATGATTTAATAATATTAAGATGTTCAAAGCCTAAGATTTCAGAGCATTACAATAAAATATGCTGTAAAACAGAACGAAACAAATTCATTTGGATATCAATATCATGAGACTGCTTTCTAGCTTTTTCAAGCAAATTAAACTCAGCTTTTCTGGATTGTTCAACAAAATCTATCAGCTCCTTCAAGTTATCACCAAAGGAAAAATTTATACCAAGGTGTTTAATATTTGTAGCGAATGCAAGTTTTTGACCAATATATGTGAAATTAGGGACATCAATAACTTGAATTCGTTAAAAAATACATCGACGTGTGGATTAGAAACATTGACTTCAACTTTGCGGGTTTGATAAAATAGACACATAACATTCAAAGCAGTTTGAAATTCTGTACGTGAATGCAATATAACAGAGTCATCATTATAAAGACTCAGTTTTATAATACTTTAATATCATTACTGTCAAGCAAAATGTAAGTTATTTTACTGATATAATTTCTATCACTATAAAATTTGGAAATAAACTCTGTATAACAGTCCTTGCATTGTGACCCAGTTCTGACGCATGATTTAACATTGATATATAAACTCTGTATAACAGTCCTTGCATTGGGACCCAGTTCTGACGCATGATTTAACATTGATATATAAACTCTGTATAACAGTCCTTGCACTGTGACACAATTTTGACGAACGATTTAACATTGATATATAAACTCTGCATAACAGTCCTTGCATTGGGACCCAGTTCTGACGAATGATTTAACACTGATATATAAACTCTGTATAACAGTCCTTGCATTGGGACCCAGTTCTGACGCATGATTTAACATTGATATATAAACTCTGTATAACAGTCCTTGCACTGTGACACAATTTTGACGAACGATTTAACATTGATATATAAACTCTGCATAACAGCCCATGCATTGTGACCCAGTTCTGACGAATGATTTAACATTGACATATATGTGTGTGTGTGTGTGTGTGTGTGTGTGTGTGTGTGATTTGGATTTTTAACGTAGCTTTAACAATTTTTCAGTCATATGGCTACGATGTCTGCAGTGTGGCAGTTTATAGTGATGTCTAGCACTGATGCATCATGCCGCAGACATGTAGCATGATGTCCCGCCCAGTCACATTATCCTAACACCAGGCCGACCAGTCCTAACACTAACCTCTTAATGCCGAGCGCCAAGCGTGGCAGCTGTTAGTACCATTTTTATAAGTCTTTGGTATAACTCGGCCGGGGACCGAACCCACGACCTCCCGCATTTGAGGTGGACGCTCTAACCACTAGGCCAGAGGAGCGGCCCAACACTGACATATAAACCCTGTATAATCTTAAGCATTTTTCCATCAACAGAGTGTGGCAATAGTTTAATTCACAATGCCGTCCTATTAATGGAATCATACACCTGTTTAAATAATAAATCAAGGTAAAAAATATTTTTTAAAACTCCAAACAAATAGAATTGGATGAGAGGTTTTAGACTGAAGCTATGTTTAGCTGTTTAACTGTGTTATAATCTTAACTGAACCCTGCCTGCTCCTCACAAAGCAGATCCGTGTTGCCAATATACTGATTAAGTTCCTTATTTTTCATTCGTCTCGTGATCCCACGGTAATTACCGGGAGTCAGCGAATTTCCCATATTCTTCTACATAGGACAAATGATTCCTACCGTCAGCTGCTTAGGATATTGGCAATAATAAATACAACATAGAATATTTGTATGAAAACTGAAGCAATTTTTATTTAATTACGTAATAAATTCACTAAAATTGTGATTCTTTTCAACAGGCTTTGTATTTTTTCAATGACGATGAAGTGTTAACAACTCCGGCATCTGTTTTGGGGGTATTTATTACCAAATTATCACATAGCTGGTACAATTTACATATGATGTTGCAGTTTAATATTTTAATATGCCAACACATCAACATATCAATTTCTGTCAGATGACTGGTCCAAGAAAGCGCCTTAAATTCTTGCTCAGTATTATCATTGTTGATTGGCTGCGGCCGTGTGAATTGTCCTTTCCCCGCCTTCTGGAACCTTTCTTTTACTATCAACAAAATGGTGGCCGTCTTTCCAGTCGAATACCAAACGGACATTGGGGAAAGAATGGTCGACTGTCACAAAACGTCGGAAGATGTCGGATTTATCCTAGGTGGAAATTTTTGAATGTAAACTTAGAATATAAGTAGATTGTACCCCAAGTCAAGAACAAGCATGGCTTAAATGTTAACCTAAATAGAAGTACACAAATCACATCTCTTATGAAAAGAATATCGACAAATGCTAGTCTCCCACTAACAGAAGGTTATTCAACCACAGTATTCTTCGAAATCAAATAATGCAAATGTCCAGACATAAAACGTTAAGTCTTGAATCACTAGTGTATACATCAACACCTTTATAATCTAGACTTTAGTGAAACGTGTGCTTCCAATAATCATCCTTTCACTTAAGTATCCAGATTCGGAGTGTTATATTTTCCTGCCGTATCCAACACTGCATATGTGGTGAATGTCTGCAGGGAATCGACATTTTTCGGTGGAAACGTTGTAAACAGTCTCATCGAAACTCATGATGTATATGTCTGGTCAACTACTCCGGCTGGCTTGACCTGAGCGAACTATGTGACTTCAAACAAAAATTTCTTTTTGAGATCAGTGCTGAAAAATTGTGTTTTCAGTATCTAACGTTATGTTGTATTGGAAGGGCAGCTGCTCTTTGAATAATAATTTGCAAAAAAATATATGCTTTTAAATGTTATACTGGTTATCGAATTGTTCATCGTTCAATCAACTTGCGGCTGGGACTATTTTCTCACGCGCAAGAATTGAAAAGTGCATCGTCTGAGCCAGAATTTAACGAAATGCCGAAAATCATCTCTTCTTCCTATCCAAACTCTTTCCACTAAAATAAAAACTATGTGATAAATAGAAGCTAAAGTCGGTAATGACTTAATATTAAATTTATGAAACTCGTTGAACAACGGTACCAGTTACTGCAACGGAGTCATTCTCTTTTACTACGGATTTAGTTTCTTGAAGATTTCCAGAAAAATATTAAACTGATAATTTATCAAATACTGAGTTTCTAGTGTACTCAACCATATTCAGCAAAGACCAATACGCCTTGAGGCCAGTTCTCCTTACTTTGCTATAAGCGGCTTATTAATTACTTTGTATGCTCCTTACTACACTTCACACTGTTCTCGTGGCTTTGCTTAGACTCTGGTTCCAAAGTCGGTGTTTTGTTGAAGCGCCACAAGATACCAGAGTTACATCGGGATATTGTCGGCATTTTCTTCGGCAATGTATGTGGTGCGCTTCGTCGGGTCTGAATAAGTAAACACACCAAATTGATGTGTATTTTTTATAACTGCTTCGCATGATATTTCTTAAACGGAGCGATATTCCTATCGACAAAAGAATGCGAAGTTGACTATAAACTATGTATCTCGTTATAAGTGAGGCTTCGAAGATTTTGGGAGAGTTATGTCCCTTCTTCAACTTGGCTCATGAATGAGCGATTCGAGTACGCGAGTGAAATTTCATGAAACAGAAACTATTTCCCTTACATGAAATCAATACAGATTCGCGATTATTCTCTTCTTTCAAGCTTTTCAACTGATAAATAATTTCACAAGGCGAACTTTTGTGCACAACGATGTCTCGTCTGCTTCGACAGTACATAGTCCAAAATTGTATCATTGTCACCTTGGCAAGAAAAAAATAATAATTGCAACTACAATTTTCTTTTCTAGGTGTTTGACACGGTGAATGCTAAGGTGGCGCTCTACAGTTTCGTATTTTGCATAGAATTTTAAAGAAAAAGAATTTCCCCGGGTTTCTTCACTGGTTATACTGGCTATTAAAAATGACCTTGTATATTTTAGGTATTGTTCAAAAAACCTTTAATTATCTTTATTATGATGTACGATTGATGGGTGTAATATGGGTTATAGAAAATACAGCTAGGAAATACTTAAAAATGACCTTGTATATTTTAGGTATTGTTCAAAAAACCTTTAATTATCTTTATTATGATGTACGATTGATGGGTGTAATATAGGTTATAGAAAATACAGCTAGGAATTACTTCAGATGCCCGCCTCTCAAAAAACTGCTAGCTCCACTTGTGTCGCATTCACTTCCTGGACTCCAGAGGCAAATTGTAAAAAGGAGCCGACGACTTTTTTACATTTTATATATTTGGTAATTCATTCATTGCACTTTCAGAAGCTAGTACTGTCTGGTCCAGAAAAATAATTTTCCCTATTTTAATAACTGCCAAAGATAGTGTACTTTCGACTAATTCAGTCCGATTTTTTAGCACAAGGGAGCAGCCATGTTAGATAGCTGTGTGCTTAGATCAAATATAATTTCCACAAGTACAATAGCTAAAGAAATTTCAGCCACAGTAAACGAAATTAACATACAGGTATACCAACATTACCTCCACTGTGCATGTTGCAAAAGTAAACAACTTCACCTTATACCCGTCACTCTCTCAGGAGTTCATAATGTCTCCTAATATATTAATTTATTTTCAGAAGCATATGCTGGCAGGGAATAGTTTCGTAAATTGGTTCCTGTCAAATTTCTTAACTTAAGGCTATGGTTTGACTTTTTCAGCTATTGTTGTTTACAGATTAAAGATATGGATATATTTGTAAACTAGGTGTTTCGGGCTTGTGTTGTTTTTTAAATTGGTGTGAGGCATGTACACATCTGCAGTATGTAGATAGTGAAATACCACCAGTCAGCTAAGAAGAAGAGCTATCCCCCACCCCCACCCATGCAATAAACACGTTGGTTCAGGCAAGTCGACTATCTCTTTAAAAACAAACTGCTTGGATGACAAAAAAAGAGGGAACATCGTTAAAGGCCTACCGTTTCTGACACAGATCCCATAAGTGTTAACATAACTTTCCTTAGTAAAGTAAATTTCTTTATCATGAATCTTTCCTTCGCTTGAAGTTTTGTCTCAAGCAATTTCATCCTTTTGTCTCTTTAAAAAATAATATTTTTTTTTTTACTCGTTTTCATTTTTTTTTTCTTCAAAATCATAAACAATGAATATTAGTAGTATAGTGGGTTACCGTAGCGTCAATGGGAATTAGCATTACAGACCCCCCCTGGGCCAGTATAGCGTCAAGAAAGTAGGTCAACACCCTGGGCCAGTATAGCGTCAAGAAAGTAGGTCAACACCCTGGGCCTGTATAGCGTCAATGGAAATTTTTGTAGAGCGGTGACTAGGAGACTGGGGGGTTTGTAGAGCGATAAGCGACAGGTGGCATGTTTCTTTTTTAGTAGAGGAAGGGTTTTATATATATATATATATATTCGTTTAGGGGGAGACCAAATGAAAATTAAGATCTTTTCGAGGCATTGGAAGTGGCCCTGAAAAGGGCCGTTGTTTGTTATGTGATGTTAACACTATTCCGTTAACATACAGGACATCGCATAGGTCTTCTTTTCTTCCTCAAATTTCTCAAAGTTTGTCTTAAACTGTGTCTCACTTCTGGTCCGTAGATGAGAGAGTCCGCTTAAGACAGCCTTGTCTTTCCACATAACATCTTCTTTTCCAAAGAGTGGCACCGGTGATCCGGATGACAGTCCATTTTGTTTTCACATACATGGGTAAGTCTGTACGGAACAGCATTGAGGATACCAAAGTAGAGGATTCTACGCCGATCAACATCTTCTCTGTGACGAGAACAGGTGAAGGGAATGAAGTGAACCGCGTTTATTTATAGTGGAAGACCGGATCGAAACGGATTGAAAGGGTTCACCAATCCCAACACGCGTTACAAAATTCAGTCACTTCGCGGAGTCTGTCTTCCAATCCGAAGAGAGCTACCTGTGACGTCACATTTCCTATATAGGCACACTAGCGTCTGTGCGCAGTGAATCGATGCGGTAGTGTTTTGTGAAACATGACGGAACCTAAGAAGACAATGAATTGGGGTGCACCGGCTGTGGAGACGAGAAGTAATGGTACAGCAGCAGCTACCAAAGTGAACACAGTGCTACTTCCCGAAGAGGTTGATTTCAACTGGGATTTAGTGGATTTTTTATCTTCTTCCCAAGAATTTGTTCCGGTACCAGTACCTTCGCCACTTTCTCCTTCATTACCACGTGTCGACGATTTTAAACAAAGACAGAGAGAAGAATTGGAGAAATTTTTACAGCAGCAGAAAGAAGCAGAGCAAGCATTTCTTCTTGAACAGAAACAGCGAGAAGAAGAAGAAGAGGCAAGAAGGAAACGACAAGAAGAAGAAGAAGCAGTAGAGAAGAAACAAAGTCTAGAAGAGAAGGAGAACAGCGAAAGTCAAACGGTCACGGTACTCTTGGACATTTTGGCCGAGTCAAGAAGTCTGAAACAAATGTATCAGACTTCTTTATTACGACCCAAGAGAAAAAGACCTTCCCGAGCCAAACAACCTAACCCTGTGACTACACCAGAGATACCACCCCTAGTGATATCTACTAAATCATTGACAGGAGCAAGTCCACAAGTAGGTCTTGGCCGTGGCAAAGGCTTAAGACAGTTAAAGCGAATTGATTCTCGTTCCTGAGTTTGTTCTAAGGAAAAAAACAAACACTCAACAGTCCTTTTCAGGGCTACCCAATACTCTCGAAAAGAGTGACTATTCATTTTGCCAAAATCAATTAAAACTCAAAATCCCTTCTTTAACCCTATGATGTACGTGTTGTGAGTGTATGAGTGTAGGTCCTTATTATTTCTAAATAATGAAAACCAAGAGACACTTACGTTTTTTCAGTTTGGTCTATTCTGTTACAAATTTTTTACAATTCAATATCACAACATAACACAACACAACACTTTTAAAAAAGTTCATAGATTTCTTCTGTGTCTTTTTTCTTTCACTCTCTCTGTTTTTTCAATTTCTTCACTTTTACACTTTTTTCCTCTTCTTCGTCTCTTCTTCCTCACATTTTTCTCGTCTTCTTTTCTTTTCTGTCTTCTCTTTCTGAACGTGTCTGGGTTCTTCTTTTGTCAAGGCTACCTCTGTTTCTTCTTCCTCCTTCTCCTGCTCCTGTTGTTTCTTAGGGCACTCTGAAGACCAATGTCCTTTCTCTTGACAATGATAACAGGTATCTTGACTTTTGTTTCTTTTGACACTGGCCTTGCTTCTTTGACGGTCTGGACATTCTGTAGCCCAATGCCCTTTCTTTTGACAGATATAGCAAGTATCTTGACTTTTATCTCGAAAGGAAGGAGAGTAGTCCGTCGGTTTGTCTGAAGAAAACTTTCTTATCACACCTCGCAATGCTCTAATCAGAAGTTCGATCTGTGTGGGTTCTTCCATTGTGCTGGTCGGCTTGAGAGCGAAATGAATACTGAGAGGGGAGTCACTAGCCCTTTATATATGCCCTGGTCTGACATAGATATATAGGGGTTCATGGTGTTTCACAGGTAGTCATTTGACTTTTTGCCGTCAAGATGAAACGATCGCATCATTTCGAAAAGAAAGAAGAAGAAGAAAGTAAGAGGCAGAAACGTGATTTATCGCCTCGCACAGTAGCTGAAGTCTTGGCACAAATTCATGCCAGCGATTTTGAAGATGAGATGAGTGAACCAGAATCGAAGCCTAAAGAGTCTACACCAAATCAAAGTCCATTACCACCCGTAAACCCTGAAAAGTACTACCATATTCGGGAGACGGACAAACGCTCTTCCAGAAAATTTAGAACCACGGCCTACACGTACGCAGTGAAATTTAAAGATTTCAAGTCTGACGTACCCTTGGAAAAAGCAGAAGGGTTCATCACCGATGTGTGGGATTCTTTGTTAACCACACTAAAACGGCAATGTCGAGCCAAAGAAGACGATCGCTTGAGACTTTCTATTCATCACGACAATTTGAAGTCTCCCGTTTGGATCGAGTTTAGCAGTCCAACAGAATTGACACCTTCCAAAATCATGGACAAGATTCAACACGTACAACAATCCAACGACAAATTTCACATCACGGACGGAAAAGCGACACTGTACATGACCCACGTGTCTCTTCCCCAAGGGACAGGTAAAAAAAAGTTGATGTTGGTAGACAACTTGCGTAACCTCAAGCGTAGTCTCGTCCAAATTAACAATCCAAAAGACAAGATGTGTTTAGCCCGTGCCATCGTGGTGGGACAAACGTATGCCAACAAGAACGATACGGTAGAATGGAAAAGAGCCTGGAAAACTATTCAACAATCGGACCGAGCCAAACAACGAAAAGAAGCAGAACTCCTGTTACAGCAAGCGGGGTTAGCTAAAGACACACCCTGTGGCATTCCTGAAATGCAAAAGTTGCAAGACGTCTTGGCTCCACGTTACACCTTGAAAGTTCACCCTCAAGAAGTGCGCGGACCTCTGTTGTTTCGAGGTCAAGATTTTAAAGACGGAAAATACATTCACGTCTATCATCACGATGAACATTTTGATGCCATTACCAGTATCACTGCATTCCTGTCATACACTTATTACTGTGAGAAATGTGACTATGGCTATAACAATCGAGAGCAACACAAGCATTGTGGATCGAAATGCTCAGGATGTTTAGCTTCTACACCCTGTCTGGACGAAGGACAAGAACGAGTGCATTGCTCTGTTTGTCAGCGCACGTTTGTCAGTCCTGCCTGTTACCAACAACACCTAAAGACGCAAGGTTCACAGCAGAAATGTGCTTGTCAGCTCTTGAGATTGTGCCCTACTTGTGGACAAGGCATACGTACCAACAATGCCAAGGCGCACGTCTGTTCAGGAAAGAAGCGATGTCACATTTGTCGCCAAACCGTGGACTTGGAACACCAATGCTACATTCAAAAATACCATTCCAAACATGAAGAAGAAGAAGAGAATGACCAGAAGAAGAAAGGGAATTTCATCTTTTTCGATTTCGAATGCATGCAAGAGACTGGCATTCACATTCCTAATTTCTGCGTGGCTCACCGAGCGTGCGAGAAGTGCATCCAAGAGCCTATCTTGACTCATTGCCCTTACTGCAGCAAGATTCCTGGAGGACGTGAAAAAATCTTTCGGGGATCGAACACACTGGCCGATTTTGCCCAATGGATCTTAAACCCCATCGACGAGACGTGGAGCCAAGAAGATATCGAACGTTACGGAGATTGTCATCGCCATGCCACGGTGATGGCTCACAATTTCTGTTGAGATACTATACGGAACAAAGTACCGAACGTCCGAAAGTCACTTTGAACGGAGTCAAAATCATTTCCATGCAAGTGGGACAAGTACAGTTTAAAGATTCAATGAGTTACTTGGCTATGCCTTTGAGTCGCATGCCTAAAACGTTTGGCATGACAGAAATGGCCAAAGGCTATTTTCCACACTTTTTCAATACCGAAGCTAATCAACACGCTGTTCTACCCCATTTGCCTGAGGCTCACTACTACGACCCCGACAACATGCGTACCGAACAACGAGAAGCTTTCTACGCATGGTACCAGATTCACGCTTCGGACCCTTTTGACTTTCAAGAAGAAATGTTAAAATATTGTCGTTCCGACGTAGACATTTTACGTCGCTGCTGTGGAAAATTTCGAGAACTGTTCATGGAACACGGAGGGATCGATCCTTTGAAAGAAGCTTGCACCATTGCCAAAGCGTGTTCCTTAGTGTATCGTCAACGATTCATGCCCGAAAACACCCTAGCTGTCATCAGTCCTCAAACGACCAATTTTGTCAAACGTCAATACTCGGTCAAAGCCCTACGCTGGTTACATTACTTGTGTGAGAAGGAAGACAAATGGATCCAACACGCTCGCAACGGAGGAGGCGAAAAGACCATCGGAAGGTATTCAGTAGACGGCTGGGACTTAGAAAACCCCAAGATTGTGTACGAGTTTAACGGGTGCTTATTTCACGGATGTCCCATCTGCTACCCTCAACGTGACACTAAAAACCAGTTTTACAACGGACCATGGAAGACTTGTACCAGGCCACTTGTCAGCGACGCTTGAAGTTAGAAGAGCAAGGATACCAAGTAGTGGAAATGTGGGAACACGAGTACGATCAGCGATTGAAAACCGATCCCGAGTTTAAGCGCATCGTGGAAAGTTACAAGCTGGTGGACCCCCTGAACCCGCGGGACAGTTTGTACGGAGGGCGGACGAATGCCACCTGTTTGCTGTACCAAGTCGACGAGGAGAAAGGAGAAGAAATCAAATACTTGGACGTGTGTTCTCTGTATCCGTACGTGTGCAAATATTGTCACTTTCCCGCAGGGCACCCACAATTGCTGACGGAACACATCGACGTGGACAATATTCGACAATACGAAGGATTGATCAAGTGTAAAGTCTTGCCTCCCACGAACTTGTACCATCCCGGTTTACCACATCATTGCCAAGGAAAACTGATGTTTCCCTTGTGTCGTACTTGTGCTGAAACGTGCAACCAAGACCACCCTTGTCAGCACACTCAGGAAGAACGAGCCTTGACGGGAACGTGGGTCAGCGTGGAATTGTTTAAAGCTCTGGACTTGGGATACCAACTGTTAGAAGTGTACGAAATTTACCACTTTCCCAAGACAGAAAAATACCACAAGGGCGACGATTCTCAAAAAGGCATTTTTGCAGACTACGTGAATGCCTTTTTGAAACTGAAACAAGAAGCTAGCGGATATCCTTCCTGGTGTCACACTCCCGAAGACCAAACAAAGTTCAAAGAGAAATACTGGAAGCAGGAAGGCATCACTTTAGACCACATCGAGAAAACCGAAGGAAGGCGATCGTTTGCCAAAGTGATGTTGAATTGTTTGTGGGGCAAAATGGCACAACGACCGTGTTTACCCAAGACGGAGTATTTGACAGAACCTTCCGATACTTGCAGATGATTCACGACAAAACCAAATACATGAAACACGTGGACGTCGTTCGTGAGGACTTGCTCTTAGTCAATTACGAAGAAGAACTGGACTTTGTAGAAGCCGACGAATTTGGAAATGTCATCATTGCGGCCTACGTGACAGCCCATGCTCGCTTAAAACTGTACGAAGCTTTAGAACTATTAGGAGATCGTGTGCTGTATTTTGACACGGACAGTTGCATCTACATTGATCGCCTGGGTCAACCTCACCCTGTCATCGAAGGAGACCGTTTAGGAGCCTGGACGGACGAGCATCCTGACCACAAGATTCTCAGTTTTGCAAGTGGCGGTCCCAAAAATTACGGCTACGAATACCGGAACAATCAAGGAGATGTGCACACGGAGTGTAAAGTGAAAGGATTGACTCTTAATTATCGCACCAGTCGAGTGGTGAACCTTAGCATATTGAAAGAAGCCTTGCAGTCTGGACAGGATCGAAACTTTAAAGTGACCACCCACGAACCGCACAAGAT
>JAECUM010022785.1:0-45286 GCA_016617855.1 Megalonaias nervosa | reverse complement strand
GAAAACCCAATCAGAAGATAAATAAGGCTCATCTGCAATCTATTCCTGCATTTGACGAACCATTTAGTAGAATAATGGTAGATTATGTTGGTCCCTTACCTAAGACCAGGTCAGGTAACCAATACTTGTGGACCATTATGTGTGCGTCAACAAGATTCCCTGAGGCAATTCCTTTGAGGAATATTAAAACCAAAACTATCGTAAACGCTTTGATAAAGTATTTTTTTTACTCAGTTTGGCCTTCCCAAATCTGTTCAATCTGGTCAAGGGAAAAATTTTATGTTTGGAATTTTCCAGCTAGTTATGCTTGAATTAGGCACTCAGCAATTCAAGTCAAAAGTGAAATTACGGTTTCACAGAACTTTACTTGAGAGAAGTTTTGAGTTTTGTAATAGAGTTCATTCTCTCTTGCTCATTCCTCAAAATTTTCTTCAGATTAGGTATAAAGGCCCTTACAAAGTTAAGAAGAAAATGAATGAGTTAAATTATAATAATAGTACTCCTGGGATGTAAATAAATTAAAGGAGTACTAGTATGTTGAGAGAGATAGCCAGGTTAATTATGAAATTAATTTAGTTGTACCTGTCCCACTCAGTGAGGATTTAAGTGAAGGAATGCAATCGGGCACTATTGAATTTGGAGTTACAAATCTTCGGAATTCATAAATTATGAATAATCTGGACCAGAAACTTTCACATTTTCAACAACAAGAAAGAATGAACTTAAACAGTTATTATTTGAATATGAGCACTTATTTCCAGATGAATCTACATGAAGAAACAAAATTTATCATGACGTTGAAATTGCAAATTCCAAACCTGTCAGACAACACCCATATAGGATGTACCCTCTCAGACAGGAATACTTGAAAAAAAATTGGAAAACGATTTCATAGAGTCTAGTAAAAGTGACTGGAGTTCACCAGGTATACTTGTTCCGAAACCAGATAAAACCTTCCGCATGTGCACTGATTATAGAAAGGTGAACAGTGTGACTAAAACAGATTCATTTCCATTAGCAAGAATCTATGACTGTATTGATAAAATTGGAAATGCAAGGTATGTCACGACATTTGACCTTCTGAAAGGATTTTGGCAAATTCCACTAACAGAAAGGGCAAAGGAAATTTCGGCATTCGTGACTCCAGATGGACTTTTATCAATATAAAGTGATGCCGTTTGGGATGAAAGGTTCGTCAAGTGCTTTTCATTGTTTAATGAACATGATTACTTCTGGTCTAGATAATTGTGATGCTTACATTGATGATGTCAACATCTACAACGACACTAGAAAGAACATTTAGCAACAATTCGGAAATTCTTGGACTGACTCACTGATGCAAGTTTGACAATTAATTTATCCAAAAGTGAGTCCTGCCGTGCTTGTGTAACATTTCTAGGGCATATTGTGGGACATGGACAAGTTAAACCTATAGATGCTAAGGTCAAGGATATCACTGAATTCCCTGTGCCTGTCAGTAAAAAGCAACTGATGCGATTTTTAGGTATGGCTAGATACTATCGGAAATTTTATTCCAATTTTGCCATAACTGCTGAACCTCTGACAAATTTATTGAGCAAGAAAACCAAGTTTCATTGGACTGAAAAATGTCAGGAGGCTTTTGATAAGTTAAAGGCCATACTTAAGAGTGCACCAGTTCTTACAGCTCCAAATTTCAGTCAATCATTTAAGCTGTCTGTTGATACAAGTGATGTTGGGGCTGGAGCAGTATTGATTCAAGAAGATAAAAATGGTGTTGATCATCCAATGTCCTAGTTTTCTAAGAAATTAAATAAGCACCATAAAAATTATTCAGCAATCGAGAAGGAGTGTTTGGCTTTGATATTGACATTACAACATTTTGAAGTTTACATTAGTTCAGCTCCATCTCCAATTATTGTGTTTTGTAATCACAACCCCCTTACTTTCATCGGTAAGATGAAAAAAATATAAATGAGAGATTATTAAAGTGGAGATTGTTGTCACAGGAATATAATATTGACATCAGGCACATCAAGGGAAAAGACAATTTAATAGCAGATGCACTTTCCCGTGTATAGAAATATATTTTTTCATGTAAATTTTGTATCATTCATAAGATTTCTTCTTATATTATTTTTTTTATAAAGCTCATGTATAATTGACCTATGGTAAACAGAAAACATTATTATATAAATCTTTCTCTGTCTTTTATGGGGGGAAGTGTTATGTATATTTAATTTAATTATTTGTTTGTTACTTTTAATTTTTTTTATTTCATTACATGCTATTGTAATGTAAATTTGTTTACTGGATTTGACACTGTCTAGAATTTGAGTTCAGTTCTGTTTGACCTTACTGTTATTTTTTTAATTTCGTTGACGAACACCTAATAATAGAAACAATGTATCTAGTTTCTGACCTTGATTCAGAACCAGTGACAGTTTTGGTAAACAACATTTTTTTAAAAAAATTATTCTTTCTCAGAGTAAGAATCATTACGTTAAGTCAAGGCCGTACCTAGAGTACCTGATATGAAACGTGTTAATTGTTACAAACTTCTAATTTTTCTAGAAGATTGACCCTCATCCGGAAATCTGTTTTGCGTCTTAAATTAGTGATAGCTGTTGTCTTGATAGAATTTAGTTCGGTCGGGCTCCAAACAATTGACACGTTAAGTTGTTCTTACGTTGTGACCAGATTAAGTTGAATTTTTATTTTATTGAATTTCAAGTGATTCTTTCACCTGAAAATACATAAGTGCTCCTACAAAATTCTTTGACCAAGACATTCACTGGAATTTATACGGAATTCAAAACTGGAATGATATTTTCTGTGATTCAATAAAGAACTGTTGAAACAACAGTACTTCACAGACTACAACAGATGTCATCGCCTTCCATTTTAGATTTCATCGGGATTCGAACTCGGCTTCATTCAGGACTTTTTAATACTAGGACTTCTATTTTTTAACTCTTGCATTATTTTTGGATTTGATTCCTAAAACCGTAAGTACTTTTTTTCATTTTTCACTTGGTATTTTAGGGAAATAAATTATTTGTTTAATTCACAAAGATTGTTGTGTTCACTCTTCTCTTTACGTTTTAGTAAGAGCCTAGGCTCGTAACATACATATATATATATATATATATATATATATATATATATATATATATATATATATATATATATATATATATATATATATATATATACTACTATACTATATATATATATATATATATATGTGTGTGTGTGTGTGTGTGTGTGTGTGTGTGTGTGTGTGATTTAGATTTTTAACGTGGCATTAAAAAAATTTCAGTCATATCGCTATGATGTCTGCAGTGTGACAGTCTATAGTGATGTTTAGCACTGGGGCATCATGCCGCAGTGATGTAGCATGATATCCAACCCAGTCACATTATCCTGACACCAGGCCAACCAGTCCTAACACTAACCTCTTAATGCTGAATACCAAGCGAGGCAGCTGTTAGTACCATTTTTGAAAATCTTTGGTATGACTCGGCCGGGGTTCGAACCCGCGACCTCCCGCTTCCGAGGCGGACGCTCTACCACTATATATATATATATATATATATATATATATATATATATATATATATATATATATATATATATATATATATATATATATATATTTGGAAAGACAATACAATAACATGAGTGGAAAGTTTTCTTCTGGAAAGTCCATAATATTTGCAAAATAAAATCTTATAATTAGAAGTCTATTCCTAAAATTACAATATGAAATGTGTTGTAAACAACAGGTAGTCCCGGCAATTCATGGAGAATTTGCAAAGTTTTACACTCCTATTGAGATAAACATGTTTACTACAAAATCTAAATCAATGATTGAGGTCAGATTGAAAATGAACTTGATTCTTGAGAAGGCCATATAATGTTACATTACTAATAGCATATAATGAAATTAACAAAATAAAACAAATTTTATTATTATTATTATTATTATTATTATTTATATATATAAATATATATATATATATATATATATATATATATATATATACATACATACATACTTTGAGATTGCTGAGATAAATAATTTTTTTTTAAATTAATGAGATCTATAGTAAATCAGACCTGTATCCCGCACAATCATAAAATAGCCAGGCATATTTAAGAAAATTCTTACAAGTTTGACGCTATCATACAGAAAAAAATCCATTCAAGTCACTATATTCATAAATTTGTGCAATTTAATTATAAATAGTGTATTTAACTTTATCATTCAGAGAAAAACCCGTTCAACACGCGAACCATCCTCATAAATTCATACAATTTAATTATAATCGAGAACGCAGTATTTACTATATTCTAATAATCAAGATGGGCCTATGAAAGTGGTGAACCAGTTTAATAACAGTAATACATCACTTTCTACTATCGCACTACTTTTCTTTTTGAGCCATCCTAATCAGCAGTCAATCTAAATATTCCATCCTCAATTAGTATTGGAGGGCCAGAATTGAAACGAACATGGCCAGTCTGACTCATTCGTCATAGCCAACACATGGTGTATCATTTTCATCGGACTACATGCATAGTACACGTGTGCCACATCGCTTTTCGTCATCGTCTTTTAGGTCACTTATGTGCCTCTTTGTGTTGACTGAGTGTTTATATCACTACTATTTGCTTTATCTGAGTGTTATCTGCATTCCTTTTATTTTATATTTGCTTCCTGCCTTAATTAGCAACGGGCACTGAGTATATTTAATCCCCTTCACAGTTCGTAAGTATAAGGTAAGTATTGCTCACCCCATAAACAGGCATGTTATGAATGAAAATTGTACAAAAGTATTGCTCACCCTGCTTAGGTTTCCGTACTTTTGTTTTGCTCTGTGTAATGTTCTCTCTTTCAGTCCTTAATGTCACAGGATGTAAGTGCAGACAAAGGAAAGCCCCGGCTAAATTTCTATTACAGCTTCTTCATTCATAATTACTTCAGGAGAAGTACTTCTAGTATTTACCATTAATAGAAAAGTGTTAATTATCGGTAGATTAGATGTTTAATTGTATAAAACCTGAATATGAACCTGACTTATTTTTTGATAAAAAAGTTTTTGGGATTTCCATAAGGTTTCAAATGTATTCATTAAAACTGAATGTTACATACCCAAATTCATCAGGAGTAACTAGTGTTTGTGGTAATAGAAACCTAAAAATATATATTTAAAAGCTGGTTCAATTGTAATAATTTATTTATTCATTTATTTAATATTAGTTGTGTATTATGTTGTTTACAAAATCAATATCCTAAGTTAGGTAAACAGTGACATAGATTTTGGACAATGTCAAGTACAGAATACATATGTATATAACATATAATCTTGAAGAAAAGCAAACAAATAATACAAATTAAATATACATAACACCTCCCTCATAAAAAGAAAAAAAAATGAACTAAAGCTTTCTTTTAACTATCAAACTCCACCTTAAAAGTCTTTGAGTTTTGTTTTTCATCTTGTCAATGAAAGTAAAGCGGTTGTGACTAACTCTAACTCCAAATTAATAATCTCTGATTTTGTTTTTCATCTTGCCAATGAAAGTAAGGGGCTTGTGATCACTAAATGCAATAATCGGAGAAGAAGCTGAACTAATATACACTTCAAAGTGTTTGCAAAGCCAACAAAAAATCCAAAAATTCCTTCTCGATTGCAGAATATTTCCTGTAATGCTTATTCCATTTTTTTTAAAAAGAAAAATAACACACTGGATAGTCTACACCATTTAGTCTTCCTGTATAAATACTCCACCAACCCCACATCACTTGCATCAACAGAAATTTTAAATGATTGACTGAAATTTGGAGCTGAAAGAAGAGGTGTTCTATTAAGTATGGTCTTTAACTTATCAAAAGCCTCCTGACATTTTTCAGACCACTGAAACTTGATTTTCTTACTCAATAAATTGGTCGCGGGTTCAGCAATTATGGAAAAATTGGAGCCAAAGCTCCTATAATATCGAACCATACCATCATACCCCCAAAATAGTATCAGCTGCTTTTTACTGATAGGCATAGGGAAATCAGAGATAGACTTGACCTTAACTTCTATTGGTTTAATTTTTCCTTGGCCCTCAATATGCCCTAGAAATGTAACACAAGCAAGTAATCATGTTGACTGAACGTTGGAAAGTACAAGGCGAACTTTTTATCACGAACGGCATCTAGAGTTAGGAATGCCGAAATCTCCTTAACCATTTTTGTAAGTGGAATTTGTCAGATGAAACTTGGTGACATAGTCTGCAAATCCATTTTGTCAATACAGTCATCAACTCTTGGCAATTTGGTCACACTGTTCACTTTTTTCTGTAGTCGGCACACATGCGGAAAGTATTAACTGGTTTCAGCTTAAGATTACACGGTCAGCTCCAGAACTCCAGTTGCTTTTACAATGTTTTATGAAAACTATTCTCCAGCAAATACTGGATTTCTGTTTATAAACATTCGTGTTTGAGATGGTTCACAGGTACGGATGCTGTTTCACAGGTGTGGAATCTGCAATTTCAGCGTCATGATACATTTTATTTGTTCGTGTTGGAACATCTGGAAACGAGTGCTCATATTCAAATTAAAGCTATTTCAGTTCATATACTTTTCTTGTAGCTGCAGATGTGAATGTTTCTGGTCCAGATTATTCAATATTTCTGAAGTCCGAGGATTTGTTACACCAAAGTCACTACAGTCCGATTGCATTGCATCTCTTCAGTCCCCACAGTGTGGGACAGGTTCAACTAAATTGAATGAATGATTAACAACGCTATCTATCAACTCTACTCCCTGAATAAGAACACTTTCATTACTGGAAGACTTCTCATGAAAAGGCAAAGTACCTCATAATGAAAGACTCTAAGAAGCTCGTGTTCCTTAAAAGTTCAACAGCGATATGATTGGCAGAATCACTAATAAGTGATATAGAACCTTTCGACATGAATGGTTCATAATAATCCATAATAAAATCAGACGGATTTGTTTGACTCAACTAACGTATTGCTCTCAATACATGATCGTGGCCTTGACCTCTTAAATATAACAGCATTTGGAATATGTCTGTCTTGATTTTGTTGCTTATTTTTCAATCTGCAGCAATCATCAATAACGTGCCCTTCATTCTTACAACAGGTGCACGTTGGAAGTCATAAGCATTTCTGATCAGCATTATCAGAAACTACCTAAAAGTTGTGCAGATTGATAATTTGGTAGTGCTTGTATGAGACTTAAATGGCGTTTTACTAATAGACTGCTTAGTGGAAGACTTACTGACAAAAGAAACTTTGTGAGTCAAGGAATAATCGTCATCTTTACGAGCAGAAGTTTCTAAAAGTTCGACCATTTGCTCATGAAAGTAGGTTTTAACGTCATTGTGGACATAATTCGTGTACTTTTCAATTTATATAAGCTGTCTGAAGTTATCGCCTTCTTGACTAACATTCTTGCTTGAGCACCAACTATTACTCTTTTTCTCGTGCAAATTCGACATGGGTCTGTCCAGCTTCTTTTTTTACAGTTCCTAAACCTTTGTCGATATGCCTCAGGTGCCAACTCATAACTCTTCAAGATACATTCCTAAACCACATCATAATCAGCACTGCCAGTGAAGTATAGATTTCACGAACTTTGTCAGTAAGTACACTTTGAGGCCAATGCCCTCTTGGCCATTTCTCTAATTTTCAGCAATTTTTTGAAAATGAGGAAAATATTTATCTACTTCTTTTTCTTTAACATTCCATGTGGTGCCACCGTCTGAAGAAAACACAAACGAGTGAATCGCTGGAAGGTCCTCAAACTGTCGCAATCGAATATTCGGCCAAATATTATGTACGCACAACGACGCTATTGTTTCTCTAGTTGGCTACCTTCTCCCGCAGTAATTGCTGCAGAAATATTCACATGAAACTCCGGTTTCGTTGATGAGATTGTGATCATCTACGTAACTCTGAGTTGTTTTAAATGACACACTGCATCGCAGCATTGATTTAACATGGAACATGAAGTAATCTGAATTCATCATCGGTATACGTCATAAATATCTTCAATACGTTCATGCATCAACGCGCTAGACGTCACTGAATCAAAGATGTCTTTTGTCTTTGGTGAGTAATCGCTGACAAATCGATGCGGCTTCATTAATAACATCTATTGCGTTGTTGCCCGAGCGAACTGACCGCACGAGTGTTTCCAGCCGATCCACAAGGTCGTGGGGGTCACAAAGTCCACCAAAGCCTTCTCCTTTCTTTGGTTTGGAAAGGTTTTGTTTTTGTCAGCTGGTGTCCTAGATAAATGGTAGTGTGTTTGTTTCGGTCTTACTACCCGCTTGCTAAGGAATTTGGCTGCTTCTGGAAACATTTTAATTTTTCTTGCCGTATAGGTTCACGTGTAAGTACACGTTCGGGAAGGGCTGTCTCTTCAGTTTGTTTGTCTACTACTGTCTGTTTTTCAACAACACCTTCTTGGAGTGTGGAAAGTTACCACTGGAGGTTCGATGCTCTGGATTGGGGTTCATGTTTGTATGATGATCATAGTTCCGGCTCATATGACGGTCCGGGTTAGGATTTGCTACGACTGAATAAAATAATCGCATGGAAATGTTCGGGTAAAGGGTCTACAACTGTTTGGCATAGGCTGACGAAACGGGATTGTTTCTCGTGTATAATAGTTTGTCCTATATTGCTTCTGTAATTCATAAACTCAGTCATGGCCCCCATATTACAATTCCTTACGCGCAGTAAAAAAACTGCCACTTATTACCGTTAGCTTGTGATTTTTCCACAGGATCCCTAAATATCCATCCGGGCGCTTCATTACTTAAGTATTGAGGATGTTTCTTCAGTGATAGTTTAATCATCCATGAATGCCAGCTAAATGGTGTGGCAATGGTGGCATTTAGAGGATTTTCATAGATCCACTAGCGAGTGTTTTGGTTACTGAGCCGTTGTTTTCACCTCTTTTACCCTGGTGGTTGTCTTCGTGGAATATTCTTAAGTGTCTCTGCGGCGATCCCTTAAAGTGTCTGAAGCGTCCCTGGCAAGCGGTCTAGAGTGTAAGCTGTTCTGGGTATCGGACCCGGCTCTTCTTATGTTCCCATCACTGCCGTGACTTTCTTCACCATGTCACGCTCCACATATTTTGCTATGACATCACGGTTTTGACGTTAAATTTATCACAGTCGTATAAATTGCTATGTTGAGACTGGCTCGATAATTTGTGGATCAAACATTATTCGCGTGTGTTTAGTCCGTTCTCAGCATCAAATCCAGTAATTCTAAACGTTTTGGATTTTTTTTATATATATCCCAGTTATCGGATTTGCTCCTCTTGACATAGAAAGAGTGTCATAAAATCTCTCCCATTATCTAGTGAGTGTGTATGCCATTATTATATTAATACTAAAAGTATTTATTTAACAATATGGTGATCATCGCTAAAAGTATTTCTTCAAGAATATGGTTATCATCGCTACATTTACTGTCGTTGCTTTATTCACAACATTCACAGTCTTTGTCGCTAAGTTTGCTCACTAACGTCGGCAACTTGAAGTTTTATCGCACAATATTATACAATGACTTTTCTAGCTTTTTTCATAAGCTTAACAAGTTTACGTTGCTGTTCTTCGAAAAGAATCTCCAAGTCGATTAACTTATCAAATCAGCGGATACGTATTTGAAAAATCATACATTCTTTGAGCCTCTTTGGCAAATCTGTATGACGCATTTAAGCGAAATAGCTTTTAATCTTTTCTGTGACATTACATATACTCCATTGTTCGAGCAGAATATGTGTGTCTGTGCATGTGTGTGTGTGTGTGTGTGTGTGTGTGTGTGTGTGCGTGTGCGTGCCATTTATTTCCAATAATACTGATCAGTTTGTGCACCACGCGAGGACTGATACAAATCATAATCGTGTATGTACGTGGACGCAGTTTAGTCACAATCTCAGAGACTCTTCAGTAGCAAGATATCGGTTTGTCTGGATACAGATCGAGGTTAAAGTCTTCTATAGTACTCACACACTTTCCAGTTTGTTTGTACCCACCAACCGATTTCGAAAATAAACAATAATACAGAATAAAAAATGCACAGAACTTAGTCATTTTAATCATCAGTTTATATTTTCTAACCTGACTTTCGCGAGGGGGTTCCAAACACTGTCAACTTGTTGGCGTTTCGAATCAAACGAGTTTCGTATTTAGCATAGGGTTAGAATTTTAAAGAAAAAGAATTTCCCCGGGTTTCCTCACTAGTTATACTGGCTATTTAAAAAAGACTTTGTATATCTTAGGTATTGTTCAAAGAACCTTTAATTCCCTTTATTTTGGTGTATGATTGATGGGTGTAATATGGATTATAGAGTATACAGCTTGGCCTTACTCCAGATGTGCACCTTTCAAAAAAGTGCTAGCTCCACTTGCTCATTTTCACTTCTCGAACTTCAGAGGTAAATTGTAAAAGAAAGAGCCGATAACTTTTTTTACATTTTATATTTGGTTATTAATTCATTGCACTATCAGAATCTGGTATTGTCTAGTCTGGCAAAATTCATTTTCCCTATTTTAATAGCTGCCAAGGACAGTGTACTTTAGACAAATTCAGGTTGAGTTTTGGAGCACAAGGGAGCAGTCATTTTAGTTAGCAGTGTGCTAAGATCATTTACAATTTCCAAAAGTACAATATCCAAAGAAATGTCAGCCACATTACATGAAAGTAGCATAGAGGTATGCCAACATTCTCACCACTGTACATGTCTTAAATGCAAACAACTTCACCTTACATACATTACTCTCTCAAAAGTACATAATAACTGGTGAGCGCCACCTTAGAAATACGGCCGCCATGTTTATATGGGCGGGTCTATGCTTTCGTCTTTGATAATCTCAATATTTCCGTAACTTTTGCACACAAGTGTTGCTCCTTTTCATTTGTTTCGTTTGCTTTAGACATTAGAAATATTGGACGCAGACGACAGTTTTTACTGCAAAGGTCTATTCTAGCAAGCAGAAAAGGACATTGGGCCGTCTGTCTTCTTGTTTACGTCTAGAGCTTCCGTTTTGTTTGAAACGCGAATAAGTTGCAGTGTTAAGGATACCCTGCCAACAATCAGGTTAGAAATTATATATTGATGAATGAACTGTGGATTTTTAAAAAATAATATCCTTGATTCTTTCCGTTTCTAAAATCGGTAGTGGGTACAAATAAATAGAAGTGTGCGAATACTTTTACCCCATATGGCTATCCTCTGGCATGGGCGCCTTATGGTAACTTTGTTTTGTCGGCTTCGCCCGCGCATACGCTTATAATGTGAGAATAAAGTAATGAGGGTAGGTGGGTTAGAAGACTTTAACCTAGAAAAGTAACATAAATCTTATTTAATTTGCTATTATCATACTACTTGCTATGTGTCTACGCGCGTTTGTTTGTACATAAATATATCCATTTGTATGAAGAGTTAGCGTAGATTCGTTCTTTATCTAATTATTTTACCATCTTTCAGTAAAGCTATTATTATTTAGTCATTGACAACTGCTTCACGATTTTTTGTACTAGTTAACCGTTCTCAAGAGACGACAGAGGGGACCCGTCTATAGTTTAGGTCTCACTGGACAGTTCATCTGGTGAATTTTCATCCGTCAATGACCTATTGCAGAAAAATGAGAATAATTTTACACTGAAGATACAAATAAAAACAAACTAATGATTTTTGTAGAAAGCATGCATATGAGATTTTGACTGCGGCAATCAGGTCAATTTCTTACACAACTGGTGGCGCTTATACTGAACCAACACTGCCACCAACCCCTCTTTTTTACATTCATTTTTGACAGCAAAGAGCTATTTTGACTATTTTCCTGTGACAAGGCGGCTAAAAGAATCAGTATGTGCCTTATGCATGAATAAAGTTCACTAGTACTATAACAAATTAGCATACTATTCAACACCCCTCAACCATCTCGATTTTTAGATATTTACCTCTGTAGCAGACATACATAAATACGTAAGCCAAGTTGGCTGTTCATTTGCAGCCCAAGTTACGCATTTGATCTCCGGTGCTAATCTAACTGTGACAGGTAGTCACCAAAGAAGCCAACCCATTTTCAAGCTTAACTCAAAGTAAATCTAAACCACATTACAGATTTAGCTTCTGTGTGAATTTATAAATGCTAGGCTTATGATAATTAGGTTCATGCTTTCTACCTTAAAAATTAGGGAGGTGTCAAAATACGAAACTATCCAGTGAGACCTTACAACGGTAAACACAAAAACAAGGGAGACTACTACATTACTGAGATCATACTTCCGATAGGTCGGAAACCGGGTGTGTCTTTCTTCATACCGGCTTGCAGCTGGCGGCTTAAAACATCGAAGATTCAAAGAATTTGTTTGCGAAATATCTAGTCAGGAGAAAGGTATCAGTAGATATAACGGTATAAAAAACTTTGATGATGAATTTAGGCTATGATTTTAGAGCCTCACCCATTAATACAGTAACTTCGCTTCCTGGAGGATTTCATACTAGGTCTGTACGTACACAGCGTAAGAGCATCCAGTCTTTAAGAGTGCGTGCAAAAAGATCAGAAAAAGAAGTAAAAAGTATGATTGTAAAAATTAAAATGATTGCGATCTTGTCGGTATAGTGGGTGGGTATAAATAAGAGAACATTAAATACAACCCTGAATGCATAATCCAACTTGTGTTAATAAGTGGGCCAGCAATTGTTACCGGGCAAATGATTTACTGTTTCCGGGGGAGGGCGGGGGGAGTAAGTGGATGATTTCTACAAATACACCAAACTACGATCCAAATATCGAGTATTGCGCAAGTATAAAAAATATACGTTATATTGCTTGATGTAAGGTTATATGAATATGTTAAAATATTATATATAAGCCACAGGAAGGAATATTGCAGAGTGCACCCACCAAGTTCAGCAGTAAAATGCAGACTAACCAGAGCTTCAGCAAATCAGATAACCAATGTCCAGGGGTCCTTTAAATCTGGATCTGGCTCTTCTATAATCTAAGTGAGTTACCCATCTGGCCTGTCAAAAAAAAAAAAAATATCGGAGGGTTTTCTACATGATCCTGGAAGTTTCAGACAGACTAATTTCATACAGTCCTAATAGTGATTTAGATCTTTACATCCTGGACCTTCTTCCATCACCTACATCACCTTTTTTTTTTTTTACAGATTCTTGAGTACATTCCTTAGTTGTTATTTTTAGAAACTGTATATGACCCGTTTCCAAGAAAACAGACAGGTTTCTTCAAATATGAACTTTCCAGAGTCATTATATTGATAAGCAGAGATGTCAAAATTTAAGGCAGTTTCTACTAATTTTGTGTACCCGATCAAAGGGAAAAATTGTATTAAATGTGAACCTGAACTGCTTAGTTGTAGGTACACACATGCCAACCCTCAAGAGAAGTGTAAGCCAAATCATTACTAATATTAGTGGCAAAAAGGCATAATCTGAGCATAGGAAGAACAAACTATATATTACAAGCCACAATTACAGAAAACTATGAAAAATGTACATTTGTTTTTGCTACTTACCTGGATCTGCAGTTATAATTTTTGTCACAGATTGGCTAAACACATGCTGATTAGTAACTAGTACAAGAGTATAGACACAAAAGAAATTGATAAATTATTTATCTATAACACTCACTTTAACTAGTCTACATGTAATGTTCACGAATTGTTGTAATTTCTACAAATAATGACTGTTGTATTACATCACTGTCAAATTCTTATTTCAGTATTTTTAAAGTGCTATTGATTTTTCCTTTTCTGGATGCAGCATGTTTTTAAGTTTAAGAATTCCTTCTCCTCTGACATTTTTCAGTCATATAACATCCATCAGTCACATTCATAAAGCCAGTTTATTACTATATCTAGCACCATTTATTTTCAATTTAGGTTGGTCCATTATGTATGTGGTATCAAAATGGAATGAAACTGACACTTGGTTTCACATTCATGAAACCCGTCTGTTTTCTTGGAACTGTTTGATGTGGATACTGTAAAAAGAAGAAAAGGAAAGTAGATGGAGGCCTAATGATGAACACAGTTGCCTGCATCGTTGTTTCCAGTTTAACGATCAGTCATATATGCACTATACAATAATGCAAGTTAAGTTGTAAATAGGTTTAGTACGTCATTTTCCTTTGGACATTGAGAGGGCAGTGTTCCATTCGGCAAGTTGCACTTGCATATTAAGTGGGCACAATCATGGCAATGTTGAGTGGTAGCCTGGGAAAATGGTCTGACATTCATTAAAGGTATGATGGCAAGCCAAACTTTGGACAGGCTTACAAAGTTTATTGCATGAGCTTAGCATCGGTGCATAATTTATTAGGCTATGCGAAATCTTGCTTGAAATATCAGTGTTGTTTCTTAAATAGGTTGCGCAGGAAAGGAGAGAAGTGTTCTCCCTTGTATTGTTATATAGTACGTGTATGACAAGTAAATTCTGTGCAAAGATATGAGGCCCTGTGATGATGAATAAATGCGCACACAAGGTGAGCCTCGAACTGTAATCATTATTCTGTCAAAAGCTGAACTTGGAAACTCTTTTAAAGTGGTACCCACTCGTCCATTTTATTACCCAGGTTATTGTCAATGGGAGAGTACCTGGGTACCCATTGGCATCTTTATTGATAAGCTAGTTAGTTAGCGAACAAGACTGTACTTTTAAATAAAATTGCACCAGATGTTAAGTGAAATGTTTTACGGTGTGAGTTGTGGATGTTATATGATGGAAAATGTTATGGGTCTTTTAAAACTTCAAAACATGTCAGGTAAAAAGAAAGGAAAAATCAAAACAACTTTTTGAATTTTAAAAGAGGAATATGAGAGTAATGTAATAAAGCACTCTGAGCATATGATCATGCTCATTGATGAATTCCAGTTCATGATCATTCAGCAAACCTTAACAAGTTGACTAGTTAAAGTGAGTGCTGAATATAAATAATTTTTCAGTATATTTTATGTTTGTATTTTGGTCCTAATCCATATGGATTTTGTCCTTTGTAACAAGAATTTTGAGCAGCTGCAGAACCAGGTTAGTATAAAACAATAAATGTAACTTTTTTATTCGTGCTGTATTTCTGGCATGTAATATATAGATTAAACGTGTTACAACCAAATTAAGCTTTTTTGTCAATTATAATAATAATAATTATGCTCACAGCTTTTGAGGGGTTGGCATGAATGTGTTTACAAGCCAGTGTTTGAGAGTCATCAAGCAGCTCATGATATTCCATTGTACCAAAAACTTGGCCCTCAGTTTCAATAGTAAACATAATAGTTTCAGATGAGTCTGTTCACCTGTTGCCTGTGGCTTCATTTGGATTTGAAGGTCAGTGAACTCAACATAATACAAATAATATGATTAATACGTTGTTGTTGTTGTTGTTGTAGGGTTTAATGCCATTTTTCAGCACAAGATAGGCTGTGCATGGTGGCCAGTATAACTGGTGGAGGAAGAACCCTGGAAAACCCCAGGAAGAACCACCGACCTGTGAGAAGCTACTGGGAAGCTTTCTCACATACCCACATTAGCAGAGTCTGAGACTCGAACCCACGCAGACAGGTGAGATGGCAGTGATTTGGAATGGTGAGTGCTTTAGACCACTCAGCCACTCGGGGCCCCGATTAGTATGTAACTGATGACAATTTTATATATAAATATTTATTTTCTGCGTGTCAAAACTTGCTTTAGTTAGTAACCATTCATTTTATAATGCCAGCAAGGGTAAATGCAAGACTGACCTTGACATTGATAACAAACAAAAGTGACAAACATTGACAGAATCAGTACTGGTAGATGAATGAAATTTCAGGATGACAGAAGCAAGTGCTACATATCAGTGTTAAATAAAGGTACTGATATTTTAAAAGCAGAACTGAACATGACCTCTCTCTCAATCTTGTGGACTTGCCCATGGACAAGCACATTGCAGACTGGAGCCTGCCTGGGCCAAATATGAGGTATCCTAAATGCTGGGCTAGTGGATTTGTTGAGTCCTGGATACATGCATCATACATACAAATACAAGCAAAAAAGCAATACAAAGGATCATATTTGAGTATATTTGCTTTATATTTGGATACAGTTCAGGGACATTTGGGAGTAAGACAGCATACCAAAATACGGTGCAGATACCCATACTTGTAACCTGTTCGGACCCATACTTTTGACTTAATTTTACAAAGTAAAAATATTTTTGCAACACATTTTAAAAATAAAACTGCTATTTAATGTGGATAGATTCATGAACATGAACTATATAAAATAAAGATCGTTTGGTAGCATATGATGGCTGCAATTATTGCCCATTTCTGGAGTTAAGATCTAGCTGAAAGAGAAAACAGCACATTTTTAAAAGAAAACACTTTTGAATCCGAAATTTATATAGTTATTGAGTCATGTTATTTATCAGTTAAAATATTAGAAAAATAGTGCTAAACATTAATTAAGTTGTAAATTTTTCTGAATATGTTTATCAAATATAAATGAATTTTGCAAATGGCTCATATATTAATTGCACTGTTTGAGTGTATTTTGGACTATATTGGGGCACATGTACATTTGAGTGTATTTGGACTGTATTGGGGCACATGTACATTTGAGTGTATTTGGACTGTACTGGGGCACATGTACATTTGAGTGTATTTGTACTGTATTGGGGCACCTGTACATTTGAGTGTACTGTGCGCCAAGTACCTGTCAAATCAAACCCTAACATCTGTAGTGCAACCTACATGAAAATGCTAGTGGCCAATTCAAAAACAACTTACTATTTACATATTGATGTATAAATTTTGAAACAGAATTTGGTATATTTTTATTATAATACAGTAAGCCCAACTTCAGGAAATCGAGCAGTTATGGGTTAATTGTCAGTTAGCTATTAAAACATGCCTGTGAATATGCAAGAGTTTGTCGGCATAGGTTAATTGGTATCAACACTGCATAAATACATTTTGCCTTGGGTTACAACACTGCCAAAACTTCCTGGCTACAGCGAGGGAGCATCTCAAAAGTCATAAACTCAAGCCTATCATTTTACATCTGAAAAATCAGAGGGTGAAGTTGTTTTCGCTTTCCTAATAGAAGAAGGCAAAGTTTACATTTTTCAGGCGACTTAGTCACCCACTTTGCCTGGTAGCATGGCCTCTGATATTGTCTCACCTTAGATTCACTGATCAGTGGCCTTAACCTTCGTTTTACTTGTGATGATATTTTACGCTAATTAAACTCAGTCATATATCTGCTTTAGGTAATTGGACATTAATTTTACTGACGGATAAATTTTCCATATTTGTAGAAATCCCAACAATTGACTGTGTTGTGAATCCTCATGTTCTAAGGTTATGTGTCTTGTGGATGCACATTTTCCACAGCAAAAGATGGGTACATATATATGACATACGAGGGAGTAAGAAACCACACTTCATGCCAATTTTTTTTTGGTATGCAGTTTGAAATTTATTTTAATGGCATATATAGGGGTAATAAATAAGTCTTAATGCAAGGGCAAATGCATATTTGAGTAAGTTTTTCAAGGAAGTAAATGTCTGATTTTCATTTTGATCAGAATGAGTACATCAGCAGAATTTACAGATGGCACACATTTTGCAGAATCAGCAAAATTAGTTCGTGATGACAGTGCTGCAGAGAAATATGTTATTGTTGGTCATGTTGATGGAAATCCTAATCTTGTTGCTGTACAGAAGGTTGGATATGATGTTTCTGAGCTGCCAAATGAAACAGATGACTCGCAAGTGTTGTATATTCTGGCAAGATATGAGAGCACCTTTGATATGTCATCGACTGTCAAGTTTGTCTACTTTAGATGGTAAGTTTACTGATACTTATATGTCTTCCATTCTTCATTCTATCTATTGTAGAAATTGCATACTTTGCTTTCCAGGGAATGCAGAAAAGTTGTAAGTTGTTGACTACCTTTTCAGCTACCAATGCTCTCAGAATCCACTTTTATTTTGCATGATGACTACCATTATTAATTTACGATCATAATTATTTACCACCGATACTTGCTTATAAGTCGAGTCTGACTGCAAACTGT
Source organism: Megalonaias nervosa (assembly GCA_016617855.1). NCBI lineage: Eukaryota > Metazoa > Mollusca > Bivalvia > Unionida > Unionidae > Megalonaias > Megalonaias nervosa. The sequence goes on along the minus strand of JAECUM010022785.1, from coordinate 27,176 downwards.
ACAGACCCATATCTGCTGTTGCATAATGGGTCAGCAGATCGGGGTCTCTGCAGTTTATTAGGAGTAATCAGTAGAACAAACAACATAGACCCTGTTCAGCTGGGGCATTTTGCAATGGCTTATCAGGGTAGATGTTATTTGCATTTGGACTTGACTTATAAGCAGGTGTATACAGTATGTCAGTTTTCAGATGCTGTAGTTGCCTGGAAAATTTAATTTACTTCAAAATAAAATCCTATGGAGTCTAAGACCATCATGAACATCTGTGTAAAACTCGAAGGAACTGACATCCTTAAGCTTTAGATCTATCTTGGACCATTTAGAAGGTGCTGCATGACTGTCAGCTGGTGCTGTCAGTGTTTATTAGCTAACACTAACCTTTATTAGCATCAAGATAGACACATGCACATACTCCCGGCCGATTCATACCAAAGACTTATAAAAATGGTACTAACAGCTGCCTCGCTAGGTGCTCAACATTCAGAGGTTGGTGTTAGGACTGGTCGGCCTGGTGTCAGGATAATGTGACTGGGTGAGACATCATGCTACATGTCTGCAGCATGATGCCTCAGTGCTAGACATCACTTTAAAATGCCACAATGCAGACATCATGGCGATATGACTGAAAAATTATTAAAACTACATTAAAAATCCTAAACACACACACATGCACATACTATATGTATTTATTAGAGTAATTACAGTGCACTGTATACATTTCAAGAGACCATATGTATATTTTTACAGGATAGGAGATGGAGTGCCATATGTAAAGCGAGGGAAGTATGGTGTGGTACATGGCAGCATCCAGGAATATTTCAACCCTTACCATTTGTTCATAGAAACAAGCTCTCGAGAGGACTTTGATCCTGAGAAAATTAACCAGCAGGTAACAATTTAATGTTAATGACATTCAGAGATGTTTCAAGATTTTTTTGAATGTATGAGATAGTGTCTGCTTCCATGATTTCAAGTTTCTGGGTTTTGACTCCATCAGTTTTAACATTCAGTGATGTATTTTTGATAGTGTGAGAGACTGTCTGGTTCCATGATTTCACGTCTTAGGGCCTTGATTATGTTGACAGTTAACTTTATACTCAGTCTTAGATTTGTGTCTCACATGTGAATGGCAAGATATATGTCATCTCATAATGGCAAGATATATTGATCACTACATAATGGCAACATATATGTCATCTCATAATGGCAAGATATATTGATCACTAGATAATGGCATGATATATCAGTCACTACATAATGGCAAGGTATATCAATAATTACATAATGTTAAGATGTATTATTCATCTCATAATGGCAGGATATATCAATCGTTACATAATGGCAAGATATTTCAATTATTACAATGTGGCAGGATATGCCAATCACTGCATAATGGCAAGAAATATCAATCACTGCATAAAGGCAAGGTATATCAATCACTGCATAATGGCAAAATACATCAATCATCTCATAATGACAGGAGATATTAATCACTACATAATAAATATAGAATTCATGATCATGCAAACTATGTCAAAAGGAATGATGTTGCTTGTTGGCAAGATGGCATTCTGCACAAAAATTGTATAGAAGATTACCTTGGACTTAAATTTTCAACACCCAAAGAGAAACTATTCTTTTGTTTCATGTGGCAATTTATAAATTGTACATTACAAACAGAATCAATTGGTTATCACTCTGAACATTTAATATTGTGTTGTTCTAGATATGCAGCATGTTATTTTATGTATAAATTAGACCAGAAATGCATAATTTTAATTGTTAATTTTATCCATTTAGTTCAAAGCTGTCAGCTTATTGTTCATGTCATAAGCACAGTCCCAGTTGTATGATGTGAGAAGCACAGTTGTATAATGTCATAAACACAGTTGCAGTTTATGCCATAAGTACAGTTCCAGTTGTATGATGTTATAAGCACAGTCCCAGTTGTACAGATGTATGATGTAAGCACAGTTTCAGTTGTATATCATAAGCACAGTCCCAGTTGTATGATGTCATAAACATAGTCCTAGTTATATGATGTTATAAGCACAAGCCCAGCTGTTCATTTGTATGATGTAAGCATGGTCCCAGTTGTATGATGTGATAAGCAGTGTCAGTTGTATGATGTCATAAGCAGTCCCAATTGTATATCATAAGCAGTCCCAGTTGTATGATGTCATAAGCACAGTCCCAGTTGTATGATTGCATTGGATCATTGTAAACTATGTTTGCTTGTCAGTTAAAGCTACATATGTTCCATGCATTTTCCAATGATTGTACTTGAGTGCTGTGAGAACACTCATAAAACACACTTTAAACCAGTCTTTGTCACTAATCCATTTTACACTTTTCAGAAAGGCATGATTAATATCCTGATGATTTAAACTGTTTTATTGCACATATTTTATTTTGTCATGTTCACAAAAATACCCAGTCACATTTCATGAAATGCAATTAGTTCCAAGTCAGGGAATAAATTACCCAATTTATGTAGTTATTATGTTGATATTTGAGAGGATGCATTGTTGTTCATTTATTTTTATATAATTTAAAGACATTTCTCTCCCATCCCCCAATTATTTTACTGCTTAATTTTACAATTTTATCATTCTTACATTTAAAAAAAAAACTGCTGAGATGTAGCATATTTACCAAAGTATATCATCTTTCATAGTGATTAGGTAACAGTGTAGACCCCAGTCTGCCATTACATAATGTACCAGTAGATCAGAGTCTGTGCTGGTCATTTTTTTGCGACACTGTTACACAATGTATAGAGATAGGAATCTATTCTTGTTATACCAGATCATTTTTTTTGTACAGTTCATGGACAGATTGGACTATGCTGTTCATTCTTTAGACATATCTGCTGTTGTACTTTGCACTGACAGATCTGAGTCTGTGCTGTCATATCTACACAGTTCTGCTGTTGTACTTTGTACAAACAGATCAGTCTATGCTGTCATATCTACACAGCTCTGCTGTTGTACTTTGTACAAACAGATCAGTCTATGCTGTCATATCTACACAGCTCTGCTGTTGTACTTTGTACAAACAGATCAGTCTGTGCTGTCATATCTACACAGCTCTGCTGTTGTGCTTTGTACAAACAGATAAGTCTGTGCTGTCATATCTACACAGCTCTGCTGTTGTGCTTTATACAAACAGATCAGTCTGTGCTGTTATATCTTTAGACACATCTGTTATTATAGTGTACCAGCAAATAAGAGTCTATACTGTTGTATTTTTAGACATATATTGGCTGTTGTTCAATGTACTGAGAAATTAGAGTCTATGTTATTCATTTTTTAGACACAGGTCTACTTTTGTGTAATGTGTGTGTGTGTTTGAGTTTGGATTTTTAATGTAGCTTTAACAATTTATCTGTCATATCACTACAGTGTCTGCATTGTGACAGTTTATAGTGATGTCTAGCACTGGGGCATCATGCCACAGATATGTAGCATCATGTCCCACCCAGTCACATTATCCTGACACCAGGCTGACCAGTCCTAACACTAATCTCTTAATGCTGAGTACCTAACGAGGCAGCTGCTAGTACCATTTTATAAGTCTTTGGTATGACTCTACCGGTGGTTCAAACCTGTGACTTCCTGCATTCAAAGTGGACACTCTAACCACTTAGGCCACTGGAACAATCACTTTTTTGTAATGTGCTAGCAGATCAGTTGCTGTATTCATGAAACATCTTAATCAAGAAATGCGAAGTCCCATGGTTAGATACGTTACACAGAGAATCAGAGTCATAATCATTTTTGAAAGTTTTATTACTCTAACTTCATTTTAATTCAGGTTACAGGATGTCAGATGTTTTTATGCTTGAAACATGAAATTGAGTTTTGTGCTAAGCAAACTATTGAGAATATGTTACCAGGTTGTACGCTTTTTGTTTGAGATGATATTGTGCATCCAGATTTGTTGGTGTATTATGTGATGACACATCTATATCTTCACTGTTTGTGTGAGATTGTTGACCTAGATCTGTTGATGTATTATATATCAATATCAATACTGAGATCTTATTATAGACCCAACTCTGTTGATGTATTATATATCAATATCAACACTGAGATTTTATTATAGACCCAACTCTGTTGATGTATTATATATCTATATCAACAATGAGATCTTGTTATAGACCCAACTCTGTTGATGTATTATATATATATATATCAACACTGAGATCTTGTTATAGACCCAGCTCTGTTGATGTATTATATATCTATATCAACACTGAGATCTTATTATAGACCCAACTCTGTTGATGTATTATATATCAATATCAACACTGAGATCTTATTATAGACCCAACTCTGTTGATGTATTATATATCAATATCAACACTGAGATCTTATCATAGACCCAGCTCTGTTGATGTATTATATATCTATATCAACACTGAGATCTTATTATAGACCCAGCTCTGTTGATGTATTATATATCTATATCAACACTGAGATCTTATTATAGACCCAACTCTGTTGATGTATTATATATCTATTTCAACACTGAGATCTTATTATAGACCCAACTCTGTTGATGTATTATATATATATATCAACACTGAGATCTTATCATAGACCCAGCTCTGTTGATGTATTATATATCTATATCAACACTGAGATCTTATCATAGACCCAGCTCTGTTGATGTATTATATATCTATATCAACACTGAGATCTTATCATAGACCAAGGTTTGTTGATGTATTATATATCTATATCAACACTGAGATCTTATCATAGACCCAGCTCTGTTGATGTATTATATATCTATATCAACACTGAGATCTTATCATAGACCCAGCTCTGTTGATGTATTATATATCTATATCAACACTGAGATCTTATCATAGACCCAGCTCTGTTGATGTATTATATATCTATATCAACACTGAGATCTTATTATAGACCCAGCTCTGTTGATGTATTATATATCTATATCAACACTGAGATCTTATTATAGACCCAACTCTGTTGATGTATTACGTGATGACACATCTGTGTCTATAATGTTGGAGTTCATATTGTGGACCCAGATCTGTTAGTACTTGTAATGATACACTTACTTCTACAATGTTCTTAGTTGGGCACACATTATGTACATATAAGTCTGTTTTCTTACAGCTTGAAGAAACAACAGGAAAGAAGTCTAAAGTCCTGGAATCCAGTCGAGGTCGACAGGAAAGGGGATTCACAGCAACACAGCTCCCTAATCGGGATCACCAGGTGGCTTCAGTTCCTCCAATGGCAAGAGAAGGGGCCAAGATAGAGATTTCAGCTGAGGTTTTTACTGCCATTGATGCTGTACGTAGCAATGAGGATCCAACCAGGTCAGTGATTATGTAGTTTTAAATCATGTAATGATAGATGGTATGCATATCTACACTATTTTATTATAAGTCTTATCAGTACAAATTCTTAAAAAGAAGTATTTTCAGTCAAAGTATCTATTAAATAGATTGGTTGTGGAATTATTTTTGTTTAATCAAAACACTGCTTAGTAATGCAAAAGAACACTTAACCAGTCAAAGATGTGGTTTAGTAATGGCTGATGGTCAGTCATTATTGAATAAACCTGAACTTGGTTCTATACCCAGCAAGCAGGAAAAGATTGCGTTTTGAACACATTTGGCTTAAACACAAGGAAATGGTGAAAGTTACAATGATTAGCGGTATGCTATAAATACTTCGAGATCATGAGATAATCTGGATGACATACTAATAATTGTGCTATATACATGTATCAGCATATCCATTGCTGAAAGTTCATAACTGCTTATCTTTTAGTTGCAACTTTTCATCTCTTTACTGGCCATACACCACACAATCTTTCTCATTATTTTCCGAAAATACGGAGAAACATAGCAGGTAGAACATGTTATTATTTTAATAAAAATTACAGGCTCAGCAAATCATACTGACAGTTGGTATCTCAGGGATTGTTGAGCTTAGTAGCATATATTTATGTACTTATTAAGGTTTGATGGCATGGCAGTACAATCCTGGCCATATGATGCCAATTAAAAGTTTAGTTTTAAAAATATTAATATAAAGAAATGTAGATAAACACTTGAAGAAAATAAACCCTGCCAAATAACTGTAAACATGAGGTACTAAATGATAGAAGATAAAAGGTCAAAATGTTACAATTCTGTAAAAGGAATTTAAAGTAAAATACATAATGATACATATTACAATATTTTATATTGCAGTACATTATTTTATATTACAGTATATTGTAATACAGCATTTTATATTGCAGTCTATTGTAATACAGTATTTTACATTGCAATATAGTATTTTTATATTGCAGTCTATTGTAATACAGTGTTTTATATTGCAGTCTATTGTAATACAGTATTTTATATTGCAATGTATTGCAATACAGTATTTTATATTGCATTATATTGCAATATGGTATTTTCTATTGCAATATATTGTGATGCAGTATTTTATGTTGCCTTATATTGCAATATAGTATTTTATGTTGCAATATGTTGTAATGCAGTATTTTATTTCACAATATATTGCAATACAGTATTTCATATTGCAGTATATTGCAATACATTATTTTATATTGCAGTATATTGCAATACAGTTTCAGCTGGGAATACCATTAATATTTTTTATCTTACATGTGCTGGCAGGTATTAAGGTATTCTGCATCATCTTCCAGCACTGATGGACAGATTGTTGCATATGTTGTTAATAACATGAATAGTTTGTTTTACAATATGCTTAAAGTCACCATAGTTCTCCCTCATTTTTTTTATACAGTTTGTGTTATGGAATGTATAAAGTCATTATAATTTCCCCTCATAATGCAGCTTATGTTACAGTTTAAAGTCACTAAGGTGTTACAGTTCATTTAGTCATTATAGTTGTCCCTCATTATTATGCAGTTTATGGGAACCATAGAATTGAATCATGATGTAATTGCAGCCACTTTCTACTAAGAAATGTTATACTAAGGGAGTTTCATGCTAGTGCAGAGTGTGTCACACAGTGATTCAAGATGCGTGTCATAATGGTGCAAAGTGTCAGACTATTGCAGGGTGTCATATATTAGTGCAGTTATACTAATGTAGGGTGTGTCAGACAATTGTAGAGTGTATCATACTAGTGCATGGTGTTATGTTAGAGCAGGTGTGTAGTGTAGGATGTGTCAAATTATTGCAGAGTTTGTTATACTGGTTCAGAGCATTACATTAGCACAGGATGTATCAGACTTGCAGGTTGTGTCATACTGTGTGTGATGTTAGTGCAGGTGTGTTATACTATGTGATATTAGTGCAGGGTGTGTAATATTGTGTGACATTAGTGCATGGTGTTTCATGCTGTGTGTGATGTTAGTGCAGGGTGTGTGCATACTGTGTGTGATGTTAGTGCAGGGTGTGTCATACTGTGTGTGATGTTAGTGTAGGGTGTCATACTATGTGTGATGTTAGTGCAGGGTGTGTCATACTGTATGTGATATTTGTGCAGGGTGTTTCATACTATATGATGTTAGTGTAGGGTATCATGTTGTGTGTGATATTAGTGCAGGGTGTGTCATACTATGTGATGTCATTGCAGGGTGTATCTACTGTGTGTGATATTAGTTTCACTGCGTCATACTCTTTGTGATATTAATGCAGGGTATGTCATACTCTGATATTAGTGCAGGGTGTATCATACTGTGTGTGATATTAATGCAGGATATGTCATACTGTGTGAGATAGTCATGCGGAGTATGTCATACTTTGTGCAGTGTTTCAGCCAGAAATTTCTTACAGAGGGGCAGGGTAAGTGCACTTTTTTCTGGCAAGGGCCTGTGTCAAGAGTCATTCCATTATAATGATGTTTATAATATCTCATTGTAAATGTACAAGTATTTTTTTCCCTATCAGATTGTATTAAAACAAATAGAATTTTATGTAAAATAAGTCAAATCAAAACTGACATTGTGGACAGACATGTATTTTTAAATTAATGAATCAAGATAAAAAAATGGCAAGTTTACAAATTATATCATGTTGAGTAGACTGATTACATTGTATACATAATCATTAAATGATAACATGCTGTTGTAATCAGGTTGGTATTTAAACAGGGTCAGCAATAAAGAAGTGTTGTGCCTAAAGATTGGAGATAGTCTATTTCATATAGTCAGTCATGACTGAACCCAGTACCAAAAAATAACAATAAAACTAAGTAATTAATAATATTTAATGGGGAATATAGAAAGCATTCAAGCTCTAATTAAATTTCTACCACAACCATTTTACATGTTTGTACATGGTGGCTTATGTATCAGTTCTTACATTAATTGATTTAATATTCTATATAAGAGATTTATTATAACTGTTACAAAATTCTTGTGAAATAATACTTTTTACTAATTTTCTTCTCTGTCAGTCTTTCATGTAGTCTGCAACAGGCTAGAAGATTGCTGCAAATTCTCACATTCAACTTAGAATTAACTACAATTTTATATTAGGTTTGTCAGTAATTTTTTGTTAGGTAATCAAATCTCAGATTTTTACTTTTCATGTGAAAATATTCTTTAATCTTGTACCCACATCATGATTAAAATTGTGTCTTTATCATTGCTGTAGGTGGATGTTGGCAGAGTACAGAGATGGCAACTCCAAGGGGCCATTAGACCTGACAGCACAGGGGGAGGGGGATGCAGAACAATTAAGGGAAACATTGGCTGATGATAAAGTGATGTATGGACTATATAGAGTCAAAGACACTATGGATGATATCACCACTGTAAAATTTGTCTATATTGTATGGTATGTAGATCTAATGTAGACACATTTTGTAAAGTTAATGAAGTGCATTAATCATGCTCTGGTTTGCGCTAAAATTGATAATGTTGTATCATGGATAAGTCTGGTTTGTACTAAAATTGATAACGTTGTGTCATGGATAAGTCTGGTTTGTACTAAAATTGATAATATTGTATCATGGATAAGTCTGGTTTGTACTAAAATTGATAATGTTGTATCATGGATAAGTCTGGTTTGTACTAAAATGATAACATTGTATCATGGATTGGTCTGGTTTGCACTAAAAATTGATAATGTTGTATCATAGATAAGTCTTGTTTGTGCTAAAATTGATAACCATGTATCATGGAAAAGTCTGGTTTGTGCTAAATTTGATAACCATGTATCATGGATAAGTCTTGTTTACTGCTCAAGTTGATAACCTTGTGTCATGGATAAGTCTGGTTTGCACTAAGATTGATAACCTTGTATGATGGACACATCCATGTACTGAGCATATTGGGTGGCACACTGTGGAGGATATGACTTTTGTTAGAGTTGTGTGTCACAGAAACTGTTTGTGATCATCATCCTAGATATGTCAGGTGGCTTGGCAATTGTGAAGAGGGAAAAATCCTAAAATGGTCTCAATGTCTATGAATGGATTAGATGACTTAAACTTGATGTTGATTAAATTCTTCTCATTTTAAGTCATTAAGCATTAGTGATAAAAATGGAAGTAAAAAAATAAATGCTAGACTAGTTACATTGAACTGATATGATAAATTTATAGACTTTTTGCAATTTTATTGGTAACTTTTCCAACTCTAATTTATGGTTTTCTCTAAGACCCACTATAGTTTGTGCCTATGTCTGAGTGTGATTACATAAAACCATTTTGTTATACATTTCTTACAAAATGAAATATTCAGTTACATCTGAAGGGGAAAATTTATATTACTAAGTAATAATGCTACATTTATAACCAGAGTGGATGTATCACATTGGGAGTTACTTTCTTTTCCCAATTTGAACATCTGTCATTATATCTCTTATTCAGAGTTACATTTCCATATATAGGTTTGTTTCATTCTTGACCGCTTTAATGGCCTGAGTGGTTAGAGTGTCCAACTTGGATGCTAGAGGTTGCAGGTTCAAACCCTGGTCATCATACCAAAGACTTATAAAAAGGGTACTAACCACTGCCTCGCTTGGCACTCAGCATTAAGGGGTTAGTGTTAGGACTGGTCGGCCTGGTGTCAGGATAATGTGACTGGGTGGGACATCATGTCTGTGGCATGATGCCCCAGTGCTGGACATCACTATAAGCTGCCACATTGCAGACATTGTAGAGATATGACTGAAATTTTTTAAAAACTACATTCAAAAAATCCAAATGACACACATTCCATTCTTCTTCTCCTTCAATGTCACTCTCCATGAATCTAGACTACCTCCATCACAACAATATTAACTTTATCAGTCTGCACAAGAAATGTATTGATAAAAATAATGTCTTTTTTTGTATGAAGACAGACATTAATTTGACAAAATACACAATTTGAAGTATATATCTACAAAGAAGGATTCAAACCTTCGAAATGAGATGCCACTGCAAGATCGTGGGCATCTCATACATTGACCATGTAAGCAACAAAGAGGTCCACAACAAGATCCAGCGAGCCCTCAGACCCTATGAAGACCTCTTGACCACTGTAAAAAAGTGCAAATTTAAGTGGTACGGTCATGTCTCAAGATCACATGGACTTGCAAAAACAATCTTGCAAGGCACAGTGTGAGGGTGCAGAAAAAGAGGCAGACAAAAAAAGAGGTGGGAAGACAACATTAAGGAGTGGACAGGCATGGGATTTGGAGATTCCCAAAGAGCATTTGAGAACTGGGAAAGATGGAGAGAATTGGTTGTAAAGTTAACTGTTGTGCCCCAATGACCTCTTGGGTTAAGGGATTGATGATGATGATGATGCATGAGCTGCATTTTGTAAAAGCCACTGTCTTAAATTACTGTGAAATTTTTCAGCTTTTTAATCAGTGTGGTAATGCAGCTGTTAATCACATTGGCACAGAATGAAAACAAAATCCATGTGATATAATGGATTTTTAACTTAAAAAATATATAATACAAAGAAAATCAAGCTTTTTGAGTAGATACAGAAATATTTCACTTGTGAATTGGAAACATTTTGTGTTGACACATTTGTGCCACTTGTGACAATACTATGTTTCCACTTTAATCATATTTTCTTATCTGTACTCAGTTATATTCTCTATTCATTTGTTAAAAATCTGATGAAAATGATTAAATTCTTTAAAATACTTTGAATTTTTCAGTTTAACCTTCCATATCTCAGTCCAGAACTGTTGTATCCACTTGAAGTGATAATCTTTCCAAATGTGATCCTTTGATATTGATTGCAACCCAGTATGATATACATCTATCTGAGAATGATTGAGCACTATAAGATGGAATCAATATCCTAAACAGCTTCCTAGAGATATATTTCAAGCAGGCTGAAAAGAATGTAACACTTCACTCCCTCATGCACAAACTGATTCATGTGTTCAACACCAGAAGTGCCTGATAAAAGCATATAACCAACAAAAGTCTAAGTCTGTAGGATTTAGTGCAAGATTAACACTTAGAAAGCTTATCATGTTGGGCAGACAATGATGTAATGCTGTTTGCATTCAGATATGGAAGGCTGGTTGAAGATATCATGTTTTAAAGAATTTATTCATTTTCTTCCAATTTTTAGTGATATCATACTTCTGTTTAGTTTTAATCCAGCGAAACCTATTGGATACTAATTAATGAGTTGGATACTAATTAAAGACTTGGATACTAATTAATGACTTGGATCCTGATTGATGACATGGATACTAATTAATGACTTGGATACCAATTATTGAATCAGATGCTAATTAATGACACAGATACTAATTAATGACATGGATACTAATTAATGACTTGGGTATTATTAAAGACTTGGATACCAATTGATGACATGGATACTAATTAATGACTTGGATACCAATTAATGAATCAGATGCCTTTTAATGACACATACTAATTAATGACACAGATACTAATTAATGACTTGAGTACTAATTAATAATGTAGATACTAGTTGATGACATGGATACAAATTAATGACATGGATACTGATTAATGACTTGAGCACTAATGAATGACATGGGTGCTAATTAATGACATGTCTGTATATTAATCCCTATGTTTTTGAGCTGACATACATGATGCTAGCCTTGAATACAGTGAAAACAGGAGGAAACAATTCAGATAATAACCTAATAAACCAAAACAGAGGTATACTGAATGCAGTCTCCAAGTCATATTTTTTTTTGTTCATACAAAATTTGAATTGCTTAGATGAAAGCTTACTTAGTCAGGCTCACTACTGGTTTCTAGTTGACCAGTTTGGCATAAGAATTTTTTTGTCTCTTGTAAAAAAAGATAATTACATCATCAGTGTTTTATGTGATATTTTTTTTAGGGTGGGCAGTAATGTCAAGCCAATGACCAAGGCCAAGATCTCCACTCACAAGGGAACAATTGAGGAGGCATTTGGACAGTTTCATGTGACCATATTTGCCACAGATCTTTCAGACATGTCAGAAAAGGTCATCATGGATAAGGTAAGGGTTTACAGGGACAAATAAATCTTGTGCTAGGAGTTGTGCCCAGGTCTTGGCTACCATATGTTCAGTTGAGGTAGACCATTGAGCTTGATATCACAACATCTGTATTGTCTAAAAAAAATGATGCACATATTTCACAGAGGAGAATTATTATTGATAACTTGTAGCAGAGAAAGAATAAAGTCTTAAACTTAAAGTTTTACATTGAATTCTCTGGACTGTTGTATTTAAACCAGGCTGCCAAGTTCTTTTCTTGGTGCTATCTAATCCTGAAGTTTGTTTGATGCTGGCCTACAAATAAATTTGATTTTCTGCCCTGGTCAGATACCTGTCCTTTAAATAGCAGAGTAATAAACACCAAATGTTATGTACAGGTCCAAGGTACATGAAATTTCTCAGAATTTTTCATATTAAAATTATACATTTCCTTTCAAATTATACACCAAGACTTCTGGATATGAGATGGTTTTTCAGACATAGTCCAGAGTGTATGGGATAGTAACATGCAGTGGCCTTCCTCTTACAAGGTCTGTCTCAAGAGAGGCAAATCCATAAAGAGATGCCACTGTATCTACCACCAAAATATTTACCCCTCACCTGAAATGTACACGAAAATGTTTAAAGATTACATTTAATTATGTATTTCTTCCATTATTCAGGTGACAGCAGCCTCTGGTACCAGGTCCAATGTCAAATGAAGGACACCACACAAGTGAGGGAAGATCAAATGTGTCCTCAAGTTTCACAGATATTAATTGTCAAATTTGTTTGTATAATTTGAACCCAGTTTCTATCAGCCTTGACCTAATCACTGTTTTGTATGATATGACAACAGATCAGCCTAACCTAATCACTGTTTTGTATGATATGACAACAGATCAGCCTTGACCTAAATCAGTTCTTGTTTAGTGGGACAACTGATCTGCCTTGCCCTAATTCAGTCCTTACATAATGGGGCAACAGATCAACCTAAATCTAAGTCATTTATTGTATCATTTGACAACAGATCATTCTAAATCTAAGTCAGTTATTGTATCACAGGACAACAGATCATTCTAAGTCAGTTATTGTATCACAGGACAACAGATCATTCTAAATCAGTTATTGTATCACAGGACAACAGATCATTCTAAGTCAGTTATTGTATCACAGGACAACAAATCATTCTAAATCTAAGTCAGTTATTGTATCACAGGACAACAGATCATTCTAAGTCAGTTATTGTATCACAGGACATCAGATAATTCTAAATCTAAGTCAGTTATTGTATCACAGGACAACAGATCATTCTAAATCTAAGTCAGTTATTGTATCACAGGACAACAGATCATTCTAAGTCAGTTATTGTATCACAGGACATCAGATAATTCTAAATCTAAGTCAGTTATTGTATCACAGGACAACAGATCATTCTAAATCTAAGTCAGTTATTGTATCACAGGACAACAGATCATTCTAAGTCAGTTATTGTATCACAGGACAACAGATCATTCTAAGTCAGTTATTGTATCACAGGACAACAGATCATTCTAAATCTAAGTCAGTTATTGTATCACAGGACATCAGATAATTCTAAATCTAAGTCAGTTATTGAATCACATGGCAACAGATCAGTGTCTTATGCTGTTTATTCTACTTTAGGATTATCATTTGTAAAATGTTAGAGTATTTAACTTTTTGCAAAATTTTTATTTCTTTATGTAGCTTAGAGATCAAGACTAAAGACCCATAGGTTGGCAGTATTTTCTTGTACTACTTGTATTTGAATATCTCTGTACCCAGGTAACAGTCATTACATAGAAAAGGTTGAAAATAAAAGTACCATGTCATTAATTATCCCAAAATAATAACTCAATGAGTATTTTAAAATTCATCAGAATTGCACAACTTGAAGATCATAGATTGCTCTTATCAAATACAGAAAGAAAAGGGTATGTTGAAGAGTTAATTTTTTGTATGACACTTTTGTTGAGATCATTTTTCCACGTCAGAAAGCAGTACATGCAGTTTATGGCAGGAAATAAATCGCTAATGATTTCCCTGTGATCGCACATGCTTTTTTGATTTGCTTTTTTTCATGTGACTGGTATTATATTATTAAACTTGCATAAGCATTTTCTTCTCCATTATTTACTATTACTAATATTAATAAGACAAATATCCTTATTTATCCAGGATGACATAATTAGCTAACAGCTAGTTTACATTATGGCCATGGTGCTATAACAAATATAAAACAAATATACATGTAAAGAATCTACATTGTTAACATCTACAAAATAGAATACAAATATAAGAGAAATTTAACAACGTTATCACACTGTTATTGTATAGATTACATAGATAGATGGACTTAAGATTTTTAAGTGGTGACAGGACTTAAGATTTTTAAGTGGTGACAGCTACCACATAGCATATGTTATGTGGTTATAAAATCGGGATTGTTCATTAAATTATTCGTTAAGGCATAATTTTTTTTAAATCTGAAACATTATGTGCTTGTCTAAGACCATGCTGCAAACTGTTCCTTAAAAACTAAGCAAAAGATTTCTTGAAATACTCTGTCTGAATTATTGCTGCTACAGTGGCCTAAGTGGTAAGAGCATCTGCCTCAGATGTGGGATGTCATGGGTTTGAACCCCAGCTGAGACATATCAAAGACATAAAAATGGTACTAGCAGTTTATAAGCTCTGTTAAAAATCCTAAACACACACACACACACACACACACACACACACACACACACACACACACACACACACACACACACACACAGAGTCTGAACTGTTAATACATAAAAGTCATTGTTTTCACTTGACCATGCACTGCTTGTAATAATGTTCCTTACAAAACAAAAGATACACTAGCAATAAACTATTTAAGACTTTGAATATAAGAACAGCTTTTCTAAACAAAATAATGTCATCTATTGACAGTTTAAGAGTTTCACGAACAAGCCATTGAGACCAGTAGCCTTTGAATTAGACCTTTTTATAATTTCCATTCCACCAAAATCCTCAGTAAAATTTGGTATCTGAAAAATGTTTCATTTGACATACGTTCAGTATGCATTAGTGATGAATCAAAGTTCTTGTCAATATATAACTCAGTACTACAGAACAAATCATTGAAACTATTTGCAGTTTTAGTAGAGTCATTAGCAGCTTCATAGTATGTTTTTACATCTTTAATTTTTACAAGAACCTTATTTCTAAAAGCTTTATAAATACTGTCATCTTTACATTTACTTTCTTACTATGAAATCCCTGATATGCATGGACAGTATGATATCCTCATTAATTCACTTCTCAGATTTTGATCCAGTTTGGATTGTAAACGCTTAATTATGCCCAATATCTTCAACTAGGGTTTTGAAATCATAATATTTAAATATTTATATGAGAGTTTTGTTTAATTTTGTTTCATCTCCTAACAATGAACCATTTGAACATTACTAAACCCAAGGGAAACAACTCCAGACTCAGCATACATATGCAGGTCAAAAACAAAAAATCATATATCAAGATGACAGATTCTCTATACAATCATCAAACATTGATTTAAATCCATTGACATGTAATAATCCAGGTAGATTTTGTTACTCAGTACAGATTGGGTACAACTGATTGATAACTTGTCACTACTGTTACACTTTCCATTGGTAGGTACTCTTATATTCTCGGGTCTTGAGTGCAGGTTCACATAATCTTGTATCCTCGGGTCCTGGGTGCAGGTTCACATAGTTCCATAACAGTATATAAATGCAGAACAAGAAAAGTGAAGTGTTTGCTTTCATTTTAAAGAACAAACAAGTGCACACATTCCTTATGTATTTTGACTTCAGTATGTAGTCAAGTTTAATATAAATTTGTGATCCAGATTTCATAAGACAGAAGTCGTAGCCATGTCTTGTTATGTCCACTCTCTTCCAGAGTTAATAGCACCACAAAGCACTCAGATAAAAAGTGATTTATATTGATGACATCATCATGTTATATCATTTGAGCTGCAGAGTAAGAGGTGAGTTTAGAAAAGTGGACTTTAGAGTTTTAGGTGGTTAGCATTGAGCGTGATCTTCTCTCACATTATGCAGTGTCACATTAGAGATTAGGCTGGTAGTATTTATACTTGAGTAAATACCATATTTTATCCAATGATAAGTCCATACTTACTTTTACACAATATTTAGTAAAGGATATGTTGTCTGATCACAAGTACATGTAGACAAATTTATTCAGCAAGCCCCAGATATTATCCTGGAAGAAATACTGTATGGTAACTTGAGTTAACACATGTATCTGAGCAATAAAATTAGGGCAAAGGAACAAGAGAAGCTAATCGTTTGAAATGTTTTGAAACTCTTTGAAGGTAATACATTTAGTTTCTGTCCTGTTGATAAATATATGTATACAATTGACAGTTGGATTATACCATTATTTAATTTTGGGACCAAAACTTTAAATATGTTGCCTCAGGTTCAAAGTTTTTATGGAAATATCAGTGTTTTATGTTTTTACATTTTTATATTCCACATGGATTTAGTTCATATATTTTATCAGGTGTTGGATTGTAATCTGGATTATGTAATATGTGTATATTGTGATATATAATCAGCATTAATACATGGAAATGGATTGTCATGAAACGTGTTTACACAGCAATGTGTTGTGCTGTAATGTGTCAATCAGATAAATGAACTGTCATTTAATGTGTCTACTGAGAAATGAATTGTCATTTAATATGCCTACAGAGAAATGTCAGGTCAAGTAATATGTGTATAGAGAAATGAATTATCATGTAATATGTCTGAGTGGATATAGAATATGCCCAATTGTTTGAGCAGAAAGGGTACTCCAGTATACAAAATCATTTTGAAATTGAAACATTTTTTGTGCACAATTCATTTTATATACACAGTTTAAAAATCAAATTTACGGTTGATTGGAAAACTCAGATTTAGTTCTTGCATCATTGTATTGTTATAGATCATAACATTGCTATAAAATTGCTGCAAGGGATTTGATTTATGTCATGAAATAGTTGTACAGTATCTGTTTTCTGTGCTGTAATAGTTTGCATGATTGCCTTTAAAAGATATTATTTTATCAACAATATTTAGCATCATTACTTTTTGTTTTAGAAATACAAGTCAAGATAAACAGATCTGTATGCTTGCTTTTTGTACCTGTTTATTCCGAATTCAGTTTAAACTACTTGGATCTGAATGAAGTCTCAATTTTCTTAGAAATTTATAGCATACAATATATTTACTCCCACATATTTATCTGTTGCAGTTAGTACATTTATATGTGTTATCTGTTGCAATTAGTACATTTGTATGTGTTATCTATTGCAATTAGTACATTTGTATGTGTTATCTCTATTGCAATTAATACATTTGTATGTGTTATCTATTGCAATTAGTACATTTGTATGTGTTATCTGTTGCAATTAGTACATTTGTGTGTCATCTATTGCAATTAGTACATTTGTATGTGTTATCTATTGCAGTTAGTACATTTGTATGTGTTATCTGTTGCAATTATTACATCTGTATGTGTTATCTGTATCAATGAGTACATTTGTATGTGTTATCTGTTGCAATCAGTACATTTGTAATATATTCATATATTAATATCATGACAGTTGTAACTTAAACATTTGTTTTTATGAGTAGTATTTGTTCTTTTCTAATATTAAGTGCAACACTACTTCCTGTCTTAACAACCTTGAAAAATTTATTCCTGGTTGATAGGTCTTCCCTTATGATGAGGATTATTCCTGGTTCATAGGTTGTCCCAAAGGATGAGGATTTTTCGTGGTTCATAAATCATCCCATGGGATGAGGATTTTTCTCATCTTTCACAGTATGATAAGCTTGAGATTGAAATTAATGTTAAAGTTTTTACTTAAGTTTCAATAACATGATCAGTTTCTCAAGTACAGTTGTCAATATAGGTTTGCTGCTTGATATTTGGATATATCTTGATTTGTACAACATCAGTTTAACAAGGTGGGTCAGTGTGACCTACATTTCAAGCTTGACTGACTTTGGTTAAATTTTTTCATTTACATTCTTTTCTTATGTAAATTTGGTTTAGGGAGTCATGCAATTTAATGGATATGAGATGCATCCAGGATATACAAGATTTGTTTTACTTGCTAAAATCACCAAAAGGTATCTTTCTGCTTTGGTCACTTTTTTGCAGTGGGTATTATTTGGCTAGGGTGATGAAAATTGAGATATCAGTGTCTTGGTGTGTATAACACCTCCAACCAAAAGTAGGTCACTATGAGCTGTACTTGGGCTTGATTCATCCCATGGGGTGTGGCTTTTTCTATTTTTATCATGGTGATAGCACATTAGGCTTGCAGTAAACCTAGCTTTTAATGTGTTGTTTATACTTAAGTAATGTCAGTTTCTCCGGTATAGCTGGTCACAATGTCATATTACCTGGTATTATGATACATCTTGATGCACCATTTTCCCAGAGTGGGTCACTTTGTCCTATATTTCATCCTATATTTCACATTTCACTGATTGTTCCTTGTGTACAGTTATTGAGTTATGAAACTTGATTCATTGATACATCATGTTGGGTAAAATACCAGATTGCCAAAATTTGATCAGTTTGACCTAGTTTTTATACGTCAGTGAATTTTGTAAAGGTATAAAGATTTGAAATAGGATATCGTATAAAGTGTACAGGTGAGACAAAGTGTTCCACAGAGTTGCTAATAGGAGAGTCACTGGGTTCCTGACAAGCCACTTGATTGACCCACATGTGCAGAAAAGCTGCGTGTTGAACACCACAGAGGGTTATCGGATGGTAGGTGGAACATTGGAATTTCTCTTATGCACTAGACAGTAATTGGGCTGAGAGGTCACTTACATCCCAACAAGTTGACTTAGTTGATTTTTTGTGACTGTCAAGTGGACAAGTAAAGATCATTAGTTGTTTTGGCACTACAGTGTATGTATGTATGTATGTATATATATATATATATATATATATATATATATATATATATCTGGTAATTGCAGTCATAGTATTTGAAAAACAAGATAAACATCTCTAAGCACCTTTGGGATATTCCAAGAATAACAGTGCAACATCGGGTTTTCAAGAAGTTGATTTTGGGTTGTGGATGGTTGTTGGTTTAATTGTATACTCAGGATTTGAATAATAGTCTTGCTTTTCAGGATTTAAGAACATTTATTTCACAAACTTTGTTTACCTAGTAAACAATAAAAACCCCACACCAGTGAAACCACAGTGAAAATCCTCAAATATTTGTACATGAAATTGTTGTCCAAAATACAGCATGTTTTACAAATTGTTTTGAAAAATGCTATTATAAATATATTCACTGCACCACTACATCACTCAGGGCAGCATAACATAGCAATGGCATCAAGATTGGCAATAGTTTATTGTGACTTTTGCAAATTCTGATAATCTACTAAGTAGTATACATATGGTATTTACAAATGTATTAAAACAAAGGATTTTATGAGAGAAAGGCTGATAAGAAAATGTGCTTTCCAGCCCTTTCATACATGTAATTCTGGAAAAGCACCAGATAACAGCACCTAACAGTGCTTTTGATATATTGAACTTGCACTGTGGTATTGTTTTAAACAAATAGGTTGACTGACTAGTCCAAATGTTATAAACATATTGAAAGCCTTTTTGTTTTATTTACAGAATGTAATTCAGTGATTTTTTTTGTTACTTTTCTAATTTTTAACTTGTGTTTTTTTTAAACAATATTTTATCATAGTCTTCTACTCAGACGTTTTCTTGATTCTTTTTTAATGAGACATTTAATGTTTTTTTTAAACAAAGGAATGAAACTGGCATTTGTATGTACTTAAACACAAGCATCATTGTTTTTGCATGGCAGTTTACAGGCCATTGGTTTGGAAAATCATACAAGTCATATCTTGTGATGTTAATTGTCTTGACACATTTTATTTTTTCATAACCTTTCTCATATAGAAAAACGGAGTTACAAAGCAATCCTTCTGACCGTCCTTCTGCCTGGCACACAATCATATTAACACAACTAGTCCTATAGTTTTGATGGATTGCAATGTTAAGTATTATTATAATCACCTGAAGATGCACCTATAATTAAATCACTTTCTGCACACATTTGTTATAAGAGCTATTGTCCTTTCTGACTTGCAGCTGATTGCAGTATATGACAAAATTGTGTGAATGCAGCTAGTCTCAGTTTTCGTTGGATTGCAGTCAAACTTTGCATCTGTTATGGTCTTGATGGTACATGTTACAGTCATGATGGTACATGTTATGGTCATAATGATATATGTTATAGTCATGATGGTACATGTTATGGTCATAATGATATATGTTACAGTCATGATGGTACATGTTATGGTCATAATGATATATGTTATAGTCATGATGGTACATGTTATGGTCATAATGATATATGTTATAGTCATGATGGTATATGTTATGGTCAAGACCTGAAAATGCACATTTTGAGAAATCACTCTGCTCACACCATTTTTATAACAGTTATTGCATTTTGATGTAAATGTAGTCTATAACAAAATCTTGGGAATGTAACTAGTCTCATGGGTTTCATTGGGTCACGATCTAACTTGAGAATGATCTGAATATGTGCATATCAACAAGTCACTTTGTTCCTGCAATTTTTGTTAGAGTTATTGCCCTTCTTGCCTTTGAGATGAATGCAGTGTGACAGAATCTTGGGAATGCAACTGGTCTTATTGTTTATGATGGATCACTGTGAAACTTTAAACATAAACTCTTATATGAGGATGCATGTATTGACTGATCTATTTGCTCCACTGAGTTTTGTCTGATTGTTTTGCCTTTTTAACTTGATGTGTGACAGAATCTTGGGAGTGCAACTAATCTCGGACATAAATGAATCACATTGAAGCTTAGGAAATGTTATGGTCATCATTTGAAGATACTTATATGGACAGAGTACTGTCCTCTTGCAGTTTGGTTGGATTTATTGCCTTTTTTTTCTTGCAGTTGAACACAGTGCATAATAGACTCTTATTAATGCAGCTACACCCCAACCCCCAGTTGGTGATGAATTGCTTTAAACCTTGGTATCATTATGGTCATCAGGAGAAACACATTGATAAAATCACTTTGCTCATGTGAATTTTGTTCACATTATTTGCTAGTTTCATTTTGAGCTGAATATAGTATTGTGAGCACAACACCAGCCTTACAGTTTTCATTGGTTTGGCTTGAGCTCTGTACAGTTTTCATTGGATTGGCTTGAACTTGGTACAGTTTTCATTGGATTATCTTGTAACTCTGTACACTTTCAAGTGGATTGGCTTGAACTCTGTACAGTTTTCATTGGATTGGCTTGAACTCTGTACAGTTGTCATTGGATTGGCTTGAACTCTGTACAGTGTTCATAGGATTGGCTTGAACTGTACACTTTTAAGTGGATTGGCTTGAACTCTATAGTTTTCATTGGATTGGCTTGAACTCAGTACAGTTTTCATTGGATTGGTTTGAACTCTACACTTTTAAGTGGATTGGCTTGAACTCTACAGTTTTCATTGGATTGGCTTGAACTCTGTACAGTTTTCATTTGATTGGTTTTAACTCTACTTTTAAGTGGATTGGCTTGAACTCGGTACAGTTTTCATTGGATTACCTTGTAACTCTGTACACTTTTAAATGGATTGTCTTGAAACTCGGTACAGTTTTCGTAGGATTGCCTTGAAATTCCATACACTTTTAAGTGGATTACCTTAAAACTCTACACTTTTAAGTGGATTGCCTTGAAACTCTGTACAGTTTTCATTGGATTGCCTTGAAACTGTACACTTTTAAGTGGATTGTCTTGAAACTATGTCAGGTTTTCATTGGTTGCCTTGAAACTCTGTACATTTTATGGCTATCATCTGAATAAGTAATACGAACAATTTACTGTGCTCTCACAAATTTGTATAAAATGATCTGAATGCAGTGTTGGATAGAATCTTGTGAATACAACTTGTCTGGCAGTGGGTTTTTTTTGATCATTGTGAAACTTGGAAAATGTTAGGACCATTACCAAAAGATGTGGATATTGACCAGTCTTGTTCTTTAATATTTTTGGCAGGAGTTATTGCCCTTCAACTTTTGTAGGAGTTACTGCCATTTTTTTACTTGCAGCTGGTTGCAATAGATAACAGAATTTTCTGAATGCAACTACTCACACATTTTCCAGTGGGATGTTGTGATTGACTAATCATTGTACTCTTCAGTTTTCAGAAGGCTTAAAAATTTTTGTTACTGTTGACTACTCTCCACCATAGAGGTGGGGCTGGGATGTAGGAGAGACTGGGGTATCATAAATTTGCTGCACACGTAGATCAGCCAATATATGTTAAGTTCTTCACATCGTAATTAATATTGGTAAATAACTAAGATCCATGTATTAGACCAACTACTGCTCATCTGTTACATATACTGCAGAATCCTTCCAGCCTAGCCTGTCAGTTTGAGAACATAACCTTTAAGAAATGGATGCTGTTAAAGAACAAATAGTTTCACCAAAACTGTAATGAAGATTTTAACTCATGCCTGATCTTAACATGATGAAACTCTTTTAATTTTTATCAATATATATAATTGCATATATCCTTATGGTTTAACTTTTTATATTTCAATTTGTGTTGTATTTAATCTTAGTATTATAAGCAAAGAAAGAGAATTGCCATGTTTATAGAAAGAAGTGTCTTGGTCTCGCCCACAGTAGCATTGTAAGACATGGGTATAACTTTACTGGCAGCAGTGGCATTGTTGTTATCATTAGTGATGTTTAAGGTTTATGTTTATGATTTTGCAAGTCAGATTAAGTTGTGATATGTCAAGACATGAGCATGGGTCAGACACTTTGCCGTGTATTCTTGACACTTTTTGAGTAAGGATTCAAATTCTGGTAAGATAAATTTGTGATACATCAATGTGCCAATGTAGGTATGACACTTAGCCCTGTATTCTTGACACTTTTTGAATATGAACTCGAATTCAAGTCAGATAAAGTGATGTTGCATCAACGCACCAATGTAGGTATGACACTTGGCCCTGTTTTCTTTATAGTTTTTGAATAAAAAACTCAAATTCAAGTCAGATAAAGTTGTGATACATCAACAAACATGTGTAGGTAAGACACTTGGCCCTGTATTCTTGACACTTTTTGAGTAAGAAGTCAGAGTTCAAGCTTGAAGTGGCAAAATCAGATATGATACTTCTCAAAATTTGTCAAGAAAGAAAAGTTAAGAAAATGGGTAAGTTTGGAGATTCAAGCTTTATTGTAAATATGGTTGTAAACTGTTGAAAATTTTGGACTTTGAATGAAGTCAAGTTTCTTTATCAGACGTTTCAAGAATATATGCCTGGTTCTGCAGAATATATTTTTGAAAAATCTGATACTTTATATTTTCATGCGCAATGAAGTATTAATGCAATCAAACGTAGTTACATCAGATTTTATTATTTAGCCAATTTTGACATATCTAATGTAGACATATAGGCAGGATTGTATATTGCTTGCAGAATGTTCATTTTCTGCACATTTAATTATATCTCGGACACTTATGCTTAGGTGAGTTTTACAGTTTATCAATTCACAATTAATATTTTTTGAACATCTGTTATTTTGATAGGAAATTCTTTTAATGATCTTTACACTAATCACTTTTAACTCTTCACTTTTTAGTTTAAATCGGTGTTTTTGTACAAGACATATAGTCAGCTTTTGTTACAATGATCAAGCTCATTTCCATCCTTTGTTATTGTATCAAATATGTTGTCCAGATTATGCTGTTAATTTAGGAATAATCTCCCTTGTCTGCCTTGTCTGATCATTGCCAGATGGCATAAATAAATGAGGAAAACAGTAGACCTATATTTCCCTAAACTGGACTGTGTGAGGACCAAACATTTTTGGTGGTTTTAAAATTGGTAGCAAGTATTTGAATGTTTGTTTATATTTTGGCAGCACTATTGAAATCATAATATTTTACCAGTCTGCAGATGAGGTAGGGTTAGAGAGAGACTGGTTTTTGGATGTTTATAGAGGTACCCAGTATACGAGTCTACAGTTGAGGTTATTGAGTCTACAGATGAGGTTATTGAGTCAGCAGATGAGGTTATTGACTCTACAGATGAGGTTGTTGAGTCTACAGATGAGGGTTACAGAGAGACTGGTTTAGGGAAGTTTACACATCCTGGCTTTACACCAGTCTTTTGTCTCATTTTATTTTAAAAATTCTTGATTGTCTTGTAAGATTTTAAAACCTGGTTAATATAAGTATTGGATTATGCTGTGTGTAACTTTTCAGTATTTGTCATGTGACCTATTTGTGACTTGCCTTCAGATATTAAAATTGCCATTATTGTTGTATAACAGTTTGATTGAACATTGCTAAGTGATCAGATTATTTTTGTA
This sequence comes from Megalonaias nervosa, assembly GCA_016617855.1. Lineage (NCBI taxonomy): Eukaryota > Metazoa > Mollusca > Bivalvia > Unionida > Unionidae > Megalonaias > Megalonaias nervosa. Next base: position 2,250 of record JAECUM010022785.1, on the reverse strand, counting down.
TATGCTATCAGTTATTAATTGCATTTTAACATGGCTTGTAAAATAAAAATAATTTTAAAATAAACTTCTGCAAGAAACATTTTTGTCAGAAATTCATATGTAGGTCCATCTTTCTCTCTTTCTCCACACACACACACACATCCATTAGTCTATCTGCTCATCCATCTGTCCATCCATCCATCCATCAACCCGGGAGCCCAGGTGACTGAGTAGTCTAAACCACTCACCTTTACTGATCACTGCCATTTCACATCTTTCCACATGGGTTCATGTCTCAGGCTCAGCCATTGTGGATATGTGGGAAAGTTTGCCAGTAGCAAACCTGCGGGTTGGTGGTTCATACCAGGGTTCATCCATCACCAGTTATGTTGACTGTCATGTATAGCATATCATGTGCTGAAAAATTGTGTTAAACCCACAACAACTATCAACCCACCCACCCACCCATCTATCTAGCCAGCCAGTCATTCATCTATGTATCTGTACACCCATCCATCCATCTATATGCATATATCAATCAAAATGTTTAGTTAGCTGTTTGCTTTAGTCTTGAATCTTATGCAAATTAGATTTTAATTAAAATGATACACTTATTCAGGAATTTAATTATTTAAAAATGGATTTTAAAATATTTTATTAGATTTAAATTTGTCTCATTTTCTTGTTTACATTGGAGAGAGAGAGAGAGAAAATCCTCACATACTGTTGCGCTAAAGAAGATGTCCTTTACTGGTTACATGTTTTGCAAAACAATAAACTGGTTTGTAAAACATGTGTTCTTTGAGAAGAATAAAACATCACAAGATCAGCGTGCATAATAAATGTACAAAATTTCTGGTTTGGTTGATCCTGCCTCAAGGAGTTTTGCCTAGTGCAATAAAACAGATTAATGGTGCTGACATTGCATGGGGTGAATCTAGTCATATGTGAGTCTGTATGTATGTATGTATTACACCAGATTAAAAACTTTTTCAGTCATGTTCTAGTCTCATCAACATGCTAGATATTGTGCTGTAGATTTTTAAAATTACTATATGTACATATACCCTATTCCTTGCAACATTGCCCAGCCTAAAATGGTATCTAGAAAGCAGCTGTATTTAGATTATTTCTGTGGATGTTATGGTATACAAAATAACGGGATCGCAGTATCTAATGCAGTATTCACAAAACATTTTTTTAAAGGATGCAAGTCAAACTGAAACTGCAGGTTAGAAAGTACCTGTAACTTAGACAAAATTAATAACCTTTGAGAATTGTATTATTTTCTTCCATCAGTATTCTAAATTTCAATGTTGTCAGTATACTGTGAGACCAGGCCTGGAAACAAATAACAATTTCTGAGCTTGAGATTCTGTTTTTCGACCAATCAGAAATGTTATTACTTTTTGAAAGATAGCAGAAACTCAATCTCAGCTGTAAGCTTAGTTTTATGATCTCCAGGCCTCAACTATATTTAACACAAGACAGCCTTAAGTCTGAATATATATATATATATATATATATATATATATATATATATATATATATATATATATATATATATATATATATATACCACATACATTAAAAAATAACACGCATTTAAAGTGTTGGTATAAAGCAATTTGATATACCAATGCTATTGGTATATCAAATTGTGATCCGCCCATGGCGCAATAATACGCATATATAAACATTCTCGCGAGCGTCTGCAGTTGATTCTAGATCAATGATCAATTTCCAAATATTAGTCAATAGTGACGTATGAAAAATAATGATGAAAAGTATTAATAATCCCCGTTTTCTAAATTAATTTTAATATGGTACACATTTTCATCACAATCCTTTCTGCTTTCTGTTCTCCCCTCCCCTCTCATGCATAATGGACAAACTGCGCAGAAATGTGGAATGAGAGAGAAAAGGAATTTGGGCTGGATTAAAACCTTGAAATAGAAATTACACCAAGTAACCTGCAAGAATATGGTTCTTCCTAACGATACGTGTGTAGTTTCCCTGGGATTTATCTACAGTGTTTATCAATGATACAATGTTGCAAACCAGTAAATTCTTCGGTTACGTGGTACACATACTGTGATATATTTAATGTTATGTTTTTTGTTTGTTTTTTCTTAAACATACCATAATGTTCTAAAAAATCGATTATTATTATTTAAATATGAAAATGTCCAAAGGTCTCTCTCTCTCTCTCTCTTGACCATAGTAGCAAGATACAGGCTAAAATCTATGAATTGACGAACGTAGAGGATT
>JAECUM010022784.1:0-15904 GCA_016617855.1 Megalonaias nervosa | reverse complement strand
GAATCCCTGAATTTTCTTCGCAATAAAATGCTGAAGTTTTTTGAGTTCATAGAGTTCCATCTTTTGGAGCTGATTACATATTTCCCAACCATAAAGCAGTGGCTGATTTACAATTTTCTTACATATGCTGGCATATATAATTGCTTTAGATTTATAGTGTTTACGCCAAGGTTAGCAGGGACAAAATCTGTCTGCCATGCTTTTCTACAGAAATTCCGAGTGTGATTAATAGAATGATGTGACCTATCTTGTATTATACCCAAGTGAGTAGACGAATTAGTTTTCTCAATGATTGTATCACCCAACTTTAGGGATGACTCGTTGTTTTAACGTCTGCTCTTTCTTAATACAACAAGACAAAAGCTTTCTTGCATTTGTTTATTTGCGTCATTTCCGTCAGTATTCGTCAATTATTAGTCCTATTATCAAGATTTTGCAAAGCACGCGAGGTCATCTGCAAGTGTAGGATACGAAAATTGTAAACTATAGCTTTTACAACTTAAGCTGTTCCTGACCAGCTTATACTATCTACTAATTCCAGATAAGGAAAGGAGGAAAAGACGCCATCATGCCAGAATACTTGTCGGATTTCAAGCTATTTTTGACTGATATTTCTTAGCTACAACAGCACTTTGTACATTACACTTCTCTCCAAATATCCTCATGACGTTTCCTTTGATTTCAATATTGAAGAGTTTTAACTGAATTGCATCATGCCAAGACATATAAATATATCCAACTGACTTTATTATCATTATTTTTTAATATTTCTACCTTTGGATAAGGGTATGGAAAACTACACAAACACGTCTTATGTCTTCAAGGTTGAAAAAGTAAGGCTTTGCATTGCACAAGAACCATCGGATGTCCTTTGTGTGGACAATATGATGCCATGGAGTCCAATGCACGCTGAATCGATTATTTCATTACAAATACAAAAGCCTGGGGTTTTTTAAAATACAGTCGCTCTTAAATGACCTGAAACAGTTGTTGTATTGGGATCAGATGAAATCTACCACTTTAAAGCCAGATTACAACACATTCAAAGACTTTTGAAAACAAACAAAAAAAAAAAAAAAAACCTCCGAAATTTGTATCTAAATATTTATTTTTAATTTATGACTAATTAAGTTCTTTATCCTCTTTTAATAAATGTTCCATGCATAATCATGCACATTTTACAGTTTATAGCACTCATAACACAATGCATGTCAGATTTATTAGATATAAGTAAATAGGGTATATTCAAACACAACGAGCAATTTTTATGTTCAAAATCTGCTGAATGAGTTAGAACTAATTTAATTTATGTAAAATTATTGTTTTAAAAAACGCAGTATATAACTAGTTACATAATCATTACCTGCCATGATATAATAGCACCTCCTCCGTCATCCATGGCTCCCTGTCCAACATCCCAACTGTCCAGGTGTCCACTCACAAGTACAACCTTTTGAAAAAAGCCTATGACCTGTACAAGATCTATTCCAGATTGCGGATTAACACAAAAGGGAATTTGAGTATCGGTTACAGAAGATACATTTCTTATTTTCTTATTGATGTGCGGTGAGATTTCACGACGTTTCAAAATGATATCTTAACTTCTAACCAAACTTTGTTTACCCTGGCTAAACCAGGTTACAAAAGTACAGCAGACTATATATCTTTTCTTTATATATTTCAACTAAATTTTACAAATCTGCGATTACGTAATTGAAATCTAATGTGAAACCTTGGAGTCAGGGACGGGTAAAGTATAGGTCTATAACATTATTCCCAAAGATATTTCATATCACTTTAGAGAGGACAGTATTATTGTGGATTAGCCTCGAAACTAGTCCTCATAGGATTCCAGAATCAGCATCATAGTCATATCATCATAGTTTGTTTGCCCCTTCGATCCTGGACCGGAAGCGGAAATACATCTAATGACCTACATTGAACTTTATAAGGGGGCTTTAATGCTTAAGTACATCCCATTAGCTTTTATCAGCTGTATACTTTGTAATCTACAGTGTTTTTACATCTTTTCTGCATATTTTTTCGCGTTTTAATGCCCCTTTGTATCAAATGATAGAATGACTCGATTCTATTCGAGAAATATAGAGGCCTATATTAAGCATTGCAGATTCAAGACTAATGTACTGAAGTGTCATTAACTAGACTTTGTGAGTCTTTCAGTATTTCTTTATTTAGGGTGTACAATTTCTTTCGAAACTATTCATTCTATCACAATCCAAAGGCCAGAATCATTTCTGGTTAAAATGTAAACATAGGAGATGATTGCAATGTATTTGTGGGTTTCTACAAAAACACATGGAACGGCAAAAACAGTTATAATGCTTATACAATAACATAATGTACAATGTCTATATCTGCAAATAATCATTTCATCGTTTGCAACATTCCTTTTATATATTGCAAAGTCTTCTAAAATTAAGAATATTGTTTTCTCGAAGACAACGTACACGTCTGTATTGCCAGTATAATTTTCTTTATAACTCATTAAAATCATACCAATTTAGGCATAGTACATTGAAATCATGCCAGTTTAGGCATAGCACATTAAAATGTTGCCAGCTTAGGCATATCACACTGAACTCGTGTCAATGTAGACATAGTACTTTGAAATAATGCAAATTTAGGCAAAAGGAATAATGAACATTTGTACGATCTTGCTTGCAGAAACAAATAGGAAACAATGTCAAACAACATCAGGAAAACATTCGATATGATTTCAAGTACTCAATGAATTTATTTAAACGATTTTATACCTTATATAAAATGGTTAAGAAAGCTATACCGTAAAATTAATTTCATATCGTTAAAAAAGTGAAATTTGGGTACATTTCAACAGTTGATTAATATTTAGTTTTGTAATATGAATAAATACTGTACCCACAGATAATTATTTACACACATAGCGCGCAAAAATGACATTGTGTTTTGCTGAATGGCTGGCCAAGTTTCTATTTACCAGTTATATTCAAATAATATATAATCTAGATGACAGTTCATCTTCAATGATGTTTAACGTGTCAACGTGTCATCTGCAAGCACCGGACATTAGGTGAGACAAATGTCTCTAAATACTTCTAAATTAGCCACAGGCAGCAGGACTGTCTATTTTTAACGACGTTACGCACCGATGCTTTTGGCGCTCATTAAAACTTATCTGAAGAAACCTCTTCAATGTAAATGTCACTACTATTATCTTTCAATCTCAAATAAAATTAAATCTTAACATAGAATTTAAATTTTTCATCTCTTCTCTCAGGCAGTTATTAATAGTAGCAGTAGTAAATACGCTATTCCACATTCATGAATGATATAGTGTCTCGTAGCGTTCTACCAGCAGATTTAGAAGAAAGGATACCTGCTCTGGATACTTTGACCCGATAATTTCTGCCACAGTATTCCTCGATTCCACCATTGGGTAGTTCTGTGCTGACATATTGAGCGATATTACGATTCTTTCGCCTGCAATGTGTTAACTGTATCATTACAATACCAGTAATAAAACAAATAGTGGTAGTAGCCGTTTTCTCAGAAAATGGCATCCCTTCCTGACACTAAGTTTACTTCGGGTATATTATTGGTACGAAACTTGCTTCCGGGAACATATTGCATAACTATTTAATGTGAGAAAAAGGCATTCTTTCATTTAAAATGATCGGAATATCACTCTACCATTTCCATCGGATCGTTAAATAACCTCCAAGTAGTTGAGGGATTTAACATTAATTTGACGTTTGTTGATTCACCACTGGTGGAGTACACAGTATATTACGACAGCAAAGGCTGATGATGTTTCAATTGTAACTTAGTGTTCTATGTAAACAAAAACTGTTCAAAATACAGTTCTCAATAAAGACAAATTGTATTCGAGGTTTCTTTCTCGATTATGCGGCAAAGGCCGAGGATATTCCGACTGGTGTATATGATAAAGCAAAGAACAAAAAATTATGTAGGTATTACATTATATAACGTAGTATCTAATAACTAGGTGCACAGTATAGTCATATCAATATATAACATACAGTAAATTGAGAGTAAAACTAGCACACCTCGCTATGACATTTCTACATAACATCTGCATCTTACACTGCTATTGACGTCTTTGTAATTACTCGATGTATTACGTGCAGTTACTACCTTACTACCTATATATTCTAGGTATGGAAAATGCGCACACATCAGATGTTAGTGACTTAATGCAAAAAGCAATGACTGGATAATGAGATGACGGATTCGCAAAGCACATAACTCTTCTGTCTTTGTCGCTGAATGTTGCAACAATTACTTAACATCTCAAAGAAAATAATCAAGAGAGGCTGTGATTTCGAAACAAGAGATACTGCATCTGAGAGTACTTATAAAATTACAGAAGAGGATTGGTGAAAAATCTAGATCACATCATACAGACTGAAAGTCCCTTAATCACTAAATTCAGAGCGAAAATAAACATACCTCGCTGTGACATTCGCCACATCATCTCCGCGTCTTCCACTGTTATTGACGCCGTTGGAATTTTGGGCACCCCATCGCTATACATCTTGACGTGAAATATAGAATTTGTTATATAAGTTGCGCATAGATGCTTGCGCATTGGCCAATAGCCATTTGAAAATAACTTTTATGCAATATTACCGAACTTATATCCATTTTCAAAAGTTTACGAATGCTACAATTGTAAGTGAGTAAAACAAAGTATCTGGCCGTGTAACTTAAATTTGCCCGGGTATATAATATTTCAACGTCAGAGCTATAAGAAATGCACAGTGATATTGCATGCTACCATGGGTCTCTCTAACACTAAACTTTTTTATGATGAACTCTAATTTTAACAATTGTTTACATACCATAGCAAACAAAAGAGAGACAATTAAAATTTTGCTGCTGTTGGAGATTGTGCCTTACCTGTATTCCAGTATGAGGGCTATAAACTGATAATGGTGTGACACTTCTGACCAAGGACGCAACTCCCCCTACTTTAGCTGCCTCAGAAGCACCATAACCCCGATACATAACAGAAACGCCATAGTTAACGAAGTCTTGGTTATAGACGACGATTTTCCCCTTAGCCTGAAAAATGTTATGGGTGATAATTTCAACAAAATGTTTAAACAATGAAAATGCATTGGCAGCAGTTAAAATCATAACTTGAATTTGCCAAATGTTCAATATTTGTTTTGCAAATATAATAAATTTTCAGAAGATACATGTACTCCCTACGGAACTAAGTAAATAATGTAAAACTAATCGCTCGTAAGAATTCACTGAAAGCCTCAACGTTGCCATGTACTTGAATAGAATATTTGCAAATCTTTCTCGAATTAAACACACACACGCACATACATACATACATACATACATACATACATACATACATACATACATACATACATACATACATACATGCATGTATGTATGTATGTATGCATGTATGTATGTATGTATAGACATTCTCTATCCATCTCTGCATTTTAAACTCTTTTCATTAGGGTACATATAAAAGTTGTTTTTGTGCGGTCGGTCTATGGAAACAGTTCCGTGCCAATTGTATTGCAATTTAGATCTGCGTTATAAAGTATTAAAATTTATTTGTTGGGTTTTCTTAATGATTATATGTTATATATATTTGAATTTTGTACTTGATCTTGTCCAAAGTTTCAAGTTCACTGTGTGCCTGGCCTGGGACATTTATTTTGCAAACACCAATATGCATAGCTAATATTTCTCTATGAGTGTGAATTACATAATTCAGATCCTTATCAATGGAGGTGAACATATTTATTTAGGTCTGGGTCTGGGACATCAGATTTCCACTTGATAATTCCTAAACGTGTTGACAACTTTGAATATTATAGAGATAAAGCTGGCCTACATCCGGGCTTTATTATTGTGTCATAGTTTCTTACATAATGTTGTTTACTTGAGAAATTACTCATTATTGCCTTAACTTCTTGAAGCAGAATCAGTCATATTGTTGTGTCCAGATTTTCATTTTCGAAGGATGTATCTATCTAAATTATTATTCACTGGAAAAAATATGAAGTGCTTATCACTAATATTCTTGAACTGGGACGTTAATTTGGAATTATAAGGAATTTAGAAAAGAACATTTTTGGACTATATTATTGTGATACAGCAAAAGACTGTTAGCACATCATCACATTCCAGGCCACTGTCAGATTAGCATATTCGAGACCACAGGCACATCAGTGCATTCAATATTGAAACTTATTTGGAATACTATTGGAATTCAATTGGAACTTTATATTTTTGGACTTGTGATATAATTTGAATGACCATTTGGGATTTAATTCACAATACTGTAAGTTATTTGTACATTTTTGCGTTGTATTCTAGATAAATAAATTATTTCGTGAATTTTACAAAACGTGGTGGTTTTCGTACCTTTCTGTTACTTAGTTTAAAACCATAGAATCGTAACAATATCTAAATATGGGAAACGTCGTAGTTTAACAGGTGATGTTAGTACAATTTCTCAGTAGCTAACAGTAAATAACTAGCAAGTACCTTTGGTAAATGATTCGATGATAATTTTTTATAAGCTGTTCGATACACTTACGATTCGAGTGCATACGGTAGCAAAGATTTTAATGAAAGCAAAATATGAGCTCATGAATTTATTTCATAAGCACCTATAATAAATAACTGGAATCAGATATCTGTTCAATAAAGTGCTATAAATATCGTAAGTTCAGACACGAGCTAATGACCAGTCCGAAAGCAAAGGATTTTATCGACATAATGTAATATATTGGGAATACAAACTGGTTTATCCCTTTCATGAAGTATGTTCAATATCTAGACAAGCTACCGGTAACTTTTAGTAATGTGTAATGTCTGTGTGGCACGCTGAGACTAACAGCTTCTCAGAATTTCAAACTCTATGCATATAGTTGTATTGACTCAGACACCAAGAAGCAGTGTATAATGGAGGGTACGAGTCCACGCTTACCTATCATGTCTCACAGCCCGGAACTCTTCTGTATTCCCCACGAACCTTTCCACACTGGGGATTTGTTTTACACACGAGTACATCATTGAGTCCGCGTGAAAGCTCTTGTCAGGGAATAATAGGTTTGGGAGCCGTGTTACGTAAGCGTGTTCTCTTATACCTGATAATGATACTGCGCACTGAGACAGAACGATATACGCTAACAATTAATAATTTGACACATATAGTATTGTGAAAGATTACATGTTTGCGGCTAACGCAAGAATTAAATTGCTAGACACAAATGGCGTGTTTGTAACATCACAAAAAAGAAGAAATAGCTAATTCGTCTGAATGAATCATATCGATTCGTCAAAGATGCTATATCATTTTTCAAAGTATCCTAAGGTTTGTGATAAATTAACCGGACACCATAGTGGTTCTAGGCCGGCGAGACATGTCTTTTAGCATTTTTGGATACAAACATACATTTACAAAAGGAACATTAGTGGTAATTTTTTCCAATGACATATTGGGCTGGCATCAGAAAGATGAGCCAGAGACTGATGTAACAGTGTCCATCACCATCAGTTCAAAGAACCGTACAGTTCTTGGGCGTAAAATCATATGTTATCCTCTAGATTATTCTGTGTTCTCTCGGACGCAAACAAAGTCCTGTAGGCGTTTGGTGGTCAAAATCTTGGAGACTATCACGTCAAAATGTCACAAATAGGCCTCACTCGTGACAGACCGAAATAGGAAGACCTCGCATAGGGTTTCGAACAATCGTTTGTGCTACTGATTGAACCCGCGTTCAAAACCGTGGAACAAATGAAGAAAGTGTTCAGCGGCACCCACGCAGTGATGGAACAGAAGAGGTACCTGGTCCAATTTTCAAGATAGCCAAAAGCACAGGCAAAACGACGGCGGCTATTGAACACTTGCCATAGCATAGTGCCAGAGCCCAAAAAGGCCTAGATACAGAGAGACAATGGCGCATCCTCAATCAACAACAACCCAATTCTAACTCGCAACCAATACCTAAATATTTAACAATCTAAGCCGCCAAAGACTGATATGGGTGCCATATCATTCGCCGCTTCTTTCCCTATGGACAACTGGAAAAAGTACGTAACGGAATCATACAAGAAACGGTCCGATATAACAGTATCTAAAACGTTGACCTAAGTGGATATATCGCAAAAGTTTAAATGGCATGCCGCATCTGTCCCAGCGTGGGTTGAATTGACAATGAAGGCGAAAACTATCAAAATGCTAGACCGCATTTGGAAGAAGTCTCAGATACCCTAGTTAGAAAAATTCTTCGATGAGGTTATCAGGAAGGCACAACATATGCTCATTTTTAACTGCATAACCGCAAAATGCCGCAGCTGATTCACGAACTTGTAGATCGGTTGGAAACACTCGTGGGGTCGGTTTGCACCAGACATCGTCAATGAGGGCACATCGATTTGTCAAGGGTTGCTAACCGACGGCAATACGAACCAAAAGACTTTTCGAGCGTTAATGTATTGTCTAAGGTCTCCCTGAATACGTCGCTGGGTGATCTGCCCTCGATTACTCAGACAGCGCCCGTGGTGTATCTTCCATGCAACAATCCCCGATTTAAACACCTTCATTTCTCCCTTGTCTACCAACTGTATATTACAGATCGACCTGATATTTAATTCAATGACAGTCGTATGCGCTATCAACCTGAGAAAACCCGTTTACGCAACGTATTACGGAGATCGCTTTAACGATGTTGTCCGGGAATTGTTCAGAGGAGCGCCAATTGTTCTCGCAGATCTGGCCTCGTTCGCTACGCCAAACCTAAACAAGTTGCAATGCGAGTCGCTGAAAACATCAAAAGCGTCGCTGTGGATAGGTTAAAAATTATGCGATTGCAGGTAGTTCAATAGATTCGAGATTGATTACGACGATTAGTGACTCAACAACCATAGGCGGTTTGTGCAACATTGACGTTGCCACAACAATTCTCAAACTCTCCCGTTAGAGTGACAATTACGCAAGGTCTCTTGCCGGTCAATTATGTTTTACAAGGACACAGGTAACGTGCTGATCATATCAAATGCAAATTAAACGCTGCAGGTACAGAAACAGGAAACAATCGAAATTTTAACCTTGGCTTTTCAACTAGCCCGGATTAACGAGCAAGGGGAATTTTACTGCATTGTTTCATTTACACACATCTTTGGATTATGCAGAGATGTTCATAAGATTATTTTCGGTCAGCTATGCAATTTGGCTTCATTCTATCGTTGCCGACGGTGAAGTTGGATCAAATATAGAAACAAGCACATATGCAGAAGTTATCTTATTGGCAGCCATATTAATCGCACCTGTAACTGTGCTCCCTGATTTTTTAAGATAATTGACATCTTCAGAAGTAGTTATACTTGCTGATGCTGCACTTATCTCAGTGTCAACATAAAATTTATTTTTGTAAGATCAAATGGGGCTGCTGGATTATAAGTCGTTATTTTATTCTAGCCCATGCTTAACATACCTGTCATCGTATCACCGGATGTTACTACTCGTGACGCAATATTTCCTGCTATCATATTGTTAACGTAATTTTTATTTGTTATCTGATACCTCACTGGCGCCATCAGTTACCATAGATACAAGTTTGATATCATTTACAGAGTCTTGCGGAACATCTACGGTCTTATTCCTTGCATCAACCACAGACTCGGTGCAAATTGGCGTCTGAGTAGAGTTTTCATGGCAATAAGTAAACAACGAGGTGTCAGCGCACCACATCACGTGATTGTGACATTCGAATGAGAGACAATCTGATAAACCAACTGGAAAGTCTAATGATATTTGCAAAACTAATGTCCAATGTCTCACATAGATTAAAAGGGCACCAAGAACACACTCAAAACATTTAGCTTGACTTGGAAAACAATAATGTCGAGCGTGTGTATCAACGGCTATTAAATACATGGGCTGAACCAGAACGTTGACGCAGGCTTGACATTTTCCTGAAAGACTTCCCCGCGTTGCACACGATTTATAACGTTTCTCTTGACAATCTAAACCTGGTTATGCTTACAGTAGTGAACGTGTACTTCAAAGCACCTATAGGAGGAAATGCCCCGACACAGAGTACAGATTCATTATTGTGATTTTCGACGACAAGAATCTGTTATTGGAGGGCTCAAGTGACCGAATGATGGTTACTGAAAACTCGGAACGTTTCCTCAAACTAGTAGTGGGTAATTAATCTGTAATGTTTAAAATACATGCTACTGAGAAGTCATTCATGTATACCAGTAACATAAACAACAGCAACCCACCTCTGCGGCCCTTCTATGTAACTCATCAAAAGACTTGACGACCAGTGCCTCAGCTGTTATCCCTTCGACAGGAGTTCCTACGGAGCTTCCCAGACCCAGAATGGACATTGGATGATAGCGGGGCTGTAACATTGCTGCACTCTCATCACCTCGCTCCCAATGGGGTACCTAAAATATTTATATATCGTCAGATATTTATTAATCAAAAGACATAAAATATAACATATCTTTCAAAAGCATTTTGCCGTGTTTTCGAACAGAAGAATCCATTAAGATTCAACAAAGGACTTTCATCCTCTTTTAAGTAGGCACACAGCATATGGAGTTCTCGGCTATTGTTTGAAAAACAAAATTTGCAATAGTTACCTCCGTTGCAAACAAAACTAAGTAAAACTTTTAATAATATTGTATTTTGTGTTTAAAAATAAATGTTGCAGTAACATAAATGTATTCGTAGAATGAACGATACTATCTGAGAAAAGTACAGAGCAATATCAGGGACCACGTGATGTGAACAAAAAGTGCATAATATCTTTGCATTGGTCATTAGAATTTTTAATTTAAGACATACTTTACTTTGAACAAAATAATTTAAAACAACGTGTCCCGAATTTACTGTTTGATGCAAACATATATAGAAAACAAACCTTAAACAATCCTAACAAATATGGAGGAAACTAATAACAATTTATCCCTGTAAGAAAGAAATAAACTGACATCTGAAACGTAATTATAAATATTTACCATGACTGTTTCTCCATGAACATTGTCAAGCCCATCCTCTGTCATCTTTTGGATCATGTAATCTGTAGGTATTCAAAGAGAAGCGTATATGACATTATCTTCAAGATATTCAATATACTTTAATGTTGTATCTGGATTCATCGTGCCATAAATATTAAAACTGAATACATTTCGTAAAATCTGGTTGTAGTTATTCCGTTGATTGTTCTTTTGTTTCGAGTTTTGCTGTCACAAAACCATTTTGAAAATAGTTTATCACTTTGTCCCTAAGTTGTGAAAATTCGCTTTTATCTGTTTCCAGTTTTAAAAAAAAATAAACTATCGATGTATAGTACAAATGTTGTGCTTAAAGTATAAACTAAAGTTTTATATCATCCAATGCAAATATTAGTATACTATTCACAAATCTTCAAAGATGAAAGTAATCTAATTAGTACATCAGTTGATTGTCTTTTGTTTTGGATTTTCTACTTATTTTTTATTAACCATTGATAAGTTTCAAGTATTCCTAAAACTTCATAAACGATGTGCAATTAATTCTTTATTGTTGCTCAGGTTTATTAGATTTCTCTGACAAAATGAGATTTTCCACATAAACTTAATTTCAATAAAAGTAGTATTAAAACTTATAGCATTACTCCATTTTAGTTCATAATTCCATAATTTAAACACCTTACCGATGGCATTTTCTAGGACCGCGGAACCAGACAGTCTGCCACCAAATTTATCTGTCAACTCAGCCAAGCGATTGTAAGACTGATTCCGAGCCGCACCATAAACAGCTAATTGTATGATCATGTCGGCAATATCTGAAAAATATGTTTTCCGTCAAGATGCTTCAGCAAACACTTTGTCTTGGCAGGATCAATAACCAGTAAATATAACGGTAGAAATTTTAGAGAAGGTCGTTACTTATATTGCATCTTAAAAGATAGATTATAAATATGATCAACAATGCACCTTCTTACAATTGTTACTACTCTAAGGGTCTTAAAATACGTAACTAGAAAGAGCAAAACCAACACGCTTTGTATAAGCTAAAATATTAAGTTACTTCCCTAAAATACAAGTCAAAGAAATAAAAATAACTTACAGTATTTTGAATGAATTCCTAAAATCCTAAAAGTTCTATCAATTCCAGTAGGTCGTGGTAATCCAAATAAGTTCCAAAGTTACTCCAAAACAATAGCCTGGATTGTAATGATGTATCATCAATGCAGAAGAATCACTATATTATAATCCCACAATATATTTAACTGAATTCACGGTAATTTCAATACAGTTATATATCCAAATGTCTTCGAATGAATGCACATTAATTCCTCACAGCTATTAATCCAAAAAGTTTTGAAATAAATGTTAAAGCATTGCAATATGAATTATTATATGAAATAAATGAATCAATCCATTCAACAACTCTTACAAATCCAATAATACTATTAAGAATGTCTAATTCCATGTCTGACAGAGTGTCTTTGGATTTACGTTGCTTTCGCCCATTTGGGGAAGTGCGACTGCTTAAGGCTGCAAAGCACCTACTTAGTTTCTCAACGGGTCGCAGGCAAGTTAATGCGGCCACCCGTCACTTTAATGTTCGAATAGCTTACTACTTAGTTAGTCGTCAAGTGGGAAAGGAACCACGCACCTGACAACACCACGGTACCAGGCTCAATAACCCACACAGCGTGGATATTAGGGACGAGTGGGAATAGAAACATGCACTCGTAGACAATTTGCTGTCAGTACTGCAACTGTTAGTTGCCCAGTGGGAATATATCACACCCATGACGTCACCTCGGTTCCGTGCCTGCACGTTCTTTGAAGCATTTGTTGCTGTCGACGAGTGATAATCGGCCCACACATTCGTCTATTGCATGTCAGGAAGAGGCAAGGGCAGCAAGGGACTCGGTAAGAAGCTCAAAACGTCTCCCGGAATGTCTATGAAACGCCAAAGATGTACTTAAAATAAAACTTTACCCAGTGAATTCATATGGGTTTCTCTATTGCCAATTCTTTGTGAGCCACAATCGTAATTAGAGTCATGCTATTACAGTTGTAAATTGTACCTTTTGTGATTAAATTTTAAATATTGAGTACATATTGTACACGTTGTTTCCTAAATACATTTGAAACTTGTTTTGTTAGAAGATTTTTAAGGCTATGGTCGATAATTTTGGTTTACTGTGGATTCTGGGGTTCGATTGATCATGCTAGTTGTAAGTGGTTTGACCGAAATGGGTTTTCGAGCCAATGTAAAAATCTTCAAGCAACGATTAATAATTTAGCCCTTAAAAGGACTATTTGATGAAGATCTCATCTGCTATCAAAAGAGGTCGTCGTGGAAATGCATTGGCGGCGTCCATTTGCGTCTTGACCGGTTTTAGGGATATTCCTCTTTTAGTATATCAATCACGGCCAATTGAGCTTATTCGTCTTGATAACAACTGCTTTCTTCCATTTCGTGGAAGTTTGTTGTAAGCAACAAATTGTTCATACCAGGATTATTGGACATTCCAGGTACTCTTCTCCGCTAAACTTGATGTTGCTAGCGGCTTTTTTCCACAGAGTTTTTGCAGATTTACATTTTTGGTGGTTCGATTTTCCTTAGAACCATGTGGTCTAAAATATGCTGTATTGCTGCAATTCGGTTCATGTACAACCCCGAGAGTCCCAGGTCGTATACCTGGTCAGAAATGTGATTCAAGGCCTTCTAAAAACGTTTGTTTCTGTGTCTTCCTTCCCTTTAGTAGAGGAAGCAGAAGTAAAAAGCGGGGATCCTTTCTTTCTACCACCTCGTTATCTGTCCCCCATTGTATTAATTTTTGTTTCATACCTTGTAATTCTCTGTTGTCTCGGTGGTGGCAGCGATTATTGTTCTTTTGGGGCTTCCTGGGTTCTTCCAGGCTGGGCGATTGGTTTATCCTGGGTTTGGTTCTTATTTGTCTCCCCTTGGTAATGCGCTTTTCCCTTCTGTTATCCCTGTTGTGCTCTTAAACTCCAAACTGATGCGTACGTTAAACAATGGCCTTTCAAGGTATTTATGGATGTTTCTGGGATAAATGTTTCCATGTCTAGCTCTCTTTATGATACGTATTTCGCAGTGCTCTCAGAGCTGTCTAAATCCGTGTAATAATTATATTATGTACAAAGCTAACAAGTAAATGCAAGAATGCAAGTACATGCTTTCAATAAATCATCGACGTATTTCAAACAACTCTTTGCAGTAAACAATGCAAACACTAGCTAATCAAACAATACGTCAGGAGCCGTTTTAGGAGACCCACGACCTCCATTCTAGAATTCATGTCCTTGATCACGTGATTTTTAACTGTACTTAATAGCGCGACTGAGCCTTGAAACTTATGAATGAATGGATCTATGAATTTGATAGCATGAATCATCTTACAGTACAAACTACCGCAATCGGATTTTAGCATTAAAAGTGTCATTAGCTAAATAACCCTTACAAAAGTATTAGTTTGGAAATAATACATGTAATATAGATATACATAACACGATACAAAATAGAAGATTATCACTACTGAAAGAAGCGAAAAGGAAAATAGATGGAAAAGACATTGGAGGAAAGGTTTAATCTTCGGCAAATGTACTTCGATAACCCTTTCAGTCATGTGATAACCCATTCAGTCATTTGATAACAATTTCAGTCATGGGCAGCCCGAAGTATATGCTGTATACCCGACTTTCGAGATATTATTCACTATCTCTGAAGAGGATAAATGGCGATTGGGCGACGTACGCAGGTGTTGATATCAAAGCTATTATTCATTTATATTTTTATTGTTTATATTTTGTTTATACAGAAGCATCCCAAAGACGGTTTCCAATCGGGGAAACTTGAAATGACAATTTCTGCATAGCTAAAATTCTAAATGCTCAATCAAGGCCTCGCGAATAACATTTTGCCTTATACAGCACATGTATTACCACATAAATGCAGCATGATATATTCCACTAAAGCAAATGATACCGATGCTATGGTGGTGAATCACAACCAGGAAATAAATAATTGTATATTTTCTATTTACCTTTGTGTAGCCTGACATCTTCTTTAATTCTGTCAATCCGTGAATCGTCTTTTACTTCGTCAATTTGGGGATCATGCTTTGTTGGACTGGTATTTAGGACAAATCCATATACAAGTAAAGTAACGGTCGCTGCAAAATGGAAGCAATAAATAACAATTCTCTCTCTCTCTCTCTCTCTCTCTCTCTCTCGATCTCTCGATCGATCGATCGATCGAGAGAGAGAGAGAGAGAGAGAGAGAGAGAGACAACAAAGTCAGGCGATGATTCTCATCTTAATATTTTTGCCTTGAATTGGTATTTATCAATTTCACCGGTGGCAAATGACCAAAACCTCATCACCAATCATGGTTCCTAGTGAACATTTTAAAAGAAAACAACGGAAAATATTTCAAATTGAGTACAATCGGTCTAGTGAGCTACATATTACCCATGGTTCTAAGTAGCTTTATCTTGCCAATATCACAGCAGAATCTGCGATTTTAACTTTTCTTGTCTCTGTTTGGTCAGTTAAGTTGGGTCGCATGCTTTTGATCTGCAAGTGAGAAGCTCGTGCTAACATGTTTCAGCAATATAATATAGGGTCACTTTCATTAAAAAGCGATTTCGATTGCATGTCAACAATTAAGAGCATTCATGATAAAATTTAAATATGTTATATGAATAATTCATTATATCAAGTGAGTGAAAAATACGTGAGAAAAGTGATCATTCTGAGGGTTGGCACTGAGGCAAGGAAATCCCATGTTTCATTATTTGTCGAACACGCAGCACTGAGTTAAGGCAATGCCTTGTCTCGTCATTTGTTTAACATGCAGCAC
>JAECUM010022783.1:0-36925 GCA_016617855.1 Megalonaias nervosa | reverse complement strand
ATATATATATATATATACACATACATACATACATATATAGAAAGAGAGACAAATGCAGAGACACAGACAGAGAGACAGAGAGTGTCAGAGACAGAGACAGACAGACAGACAAATAAACAGTTCGTCTGGTATATATAATTAATTCCAAGCAGGAACCTAACATGTACGCTTATACCGCAACAAGAAAGGGTCGTTACTCGCAGAGCGGGTTTCATTTCTGCTTGGAACGAATTCCAACTCTCTGAAACTTTAAAGATATTTTGACATCATTCTACGCAAATTGCTTTGATATAGGCTTGTATCCATGCACACAGTGTGGGATTTAGAGATAAGCGCTTTGAATTGCTTGGTAAACTCCCAACGTAAATTAAATGGGCTTGGGAGAGTGATTTTTCCCGCTTACTCAGTGAGACGGTTCTCATGCACCTCGAACCCCTTCCATCCATGTTGGCTGAATCCTTTTGCGAACACGAGAATATGACCGGCGAGGTTAGAGAGCTCGTGTATGAGAGCTAGGCTATGTTTGATTTCACCAATTTCTTGCTTGGAGCACATACTAAATATCTAACTCGATTGATTACTTTTGTGACCTAATTTTTTTACTAGTGTGGTAAAATTATCAATCATTTAACAATCATTACACCTTACTATTGATCACTCATAATAGTAATATGCGAAAATTCTTTCATAAACCTATGTTTCCACTAGATATGTCGGCGCTGTCATTATTCCGAATAAACAAAGCCACAATTAGTTTGCCTGCAGAATATTACGAATATTTTCCATTGTTACAAGAAACGAGTTATAAATGACTACGACCCATTATCACCCATGGCCGCATGAACACAGATTTCCTCGCTTCTTATGTATATTCGTAAGCTTTCGTGACCTAACACTGCGAGCGCTAGTAAATGTTTCTCAGCCAGTCAAAAATTCCCTTATTAGTGCAGTCACTTGTCGATCGATAGAACAACTATTTCAGGTATTTTCATTGATGTGTAGTAGGTTGTGTTGTTGATGACGTATGTTTATTTATGAGTATTCATGAAAAATGAGAAAATCTAAGCTTGGGAATCACATGTGTTAAAGGAATGCAGCGGTGAATCAATTGTATGTTAGAGAACGAACTTTTCTGTAGGGAAAAGAATAGAAATAGATAATACTTACACACTTTAAAAAATAAAACGATTTAATCCTGGAATTAACATTTGCGTATTGAATCCATATGATATAGATTAAATGAAACGGAACTACAATAATGTATTTGAATACATACCCATTACAACAATCTGCACTTTGGAATTAGTGAACGAACCATTCTTGCCATATATTATATATATTGCCTCGTCTGAATGATTAACGTTTCTTAACCAAATATTCCCATTTTCGTCAAGATGCACCTTTTCCTTGAATTCTGATGGAATGGTTAAAATGTGCATTGAATTCACTGTAGAACGCATAACAATCAATGCATTATTGGCACCACTTTTGTAAACAGAAAAATCTGTGTTGCCAGCTTCAAACAGTTGAAGAGAACTCCCCAGACAAACAAATTTAGAAACAACTGAAATTGAAGAAGATTTATGAAATATTGGATGTAAATAATATTGGATTATGCCATCACCGTCATCATTAATAATAATAATAATAATAATAATAATAATAATAATAATAATAATAATAATAATAATGATAATAATGATAATAATAAACAACTACAAGAACAATAGGAAGAAGAAGAGGAAAAATAAAAACGACAACAACAAAAGCTACAACATAGTGGCGGATATGCATGTGAGCGAAGGAAACGACAAAGTCAGTAGTATATAAAAACTTGACTATGTGCTCAAGTGTTTCTTTTTTACAACGACCCACGCGGATTTTCGATATAACAAGAGATGCGCAAATGATTAAGATTGTCATTGATGCTAGCGTCGCCATCAGTTCAACAAACAATTTAGCCTACACGTGTTGCTATTTGGAAAGGTTTTGCTGGACTCAAAGTAATAAACTAACGAGGTAAACCCACTTGCCCCTTTTTTATATGCTACCATTCAGAATTGCATATATTCTTCTTTACACAATACTAATCGCAGATTATGGCATATGATGGAGTTTATACGAGTTTACACAAAACTGGTAACAGGAGCGCACTAGTTGCTTCTCCTGGTATACACATCTATCTATGTTTAGCTACACAAATATGCAAATTTGAATAACTGCAAATTTGGAAACGTATGATACATATTTATATATAAACTGAAGCCTATTTATAAATAGCTGTCGAAAGATTTGGTGTTTCACAGGATAGGTAACTTTATCGTGCCATTCGGGCTGGGTTCCAATCTGCGATTCTGAAGCAGTTAGTATGCACCGCCTAGCTATCGATGGTGACAACAAAGTTAGTATGAAGTTAAAAGGTGCATATGAATTTAGATATGTTTCTATCTGCGGAGGAACTTGAATATTTAGCAAGGTTAGCACCCGGTCCTAGACTGGGCTTTTACCAAACTTTTGTTTTTCCCGCATATAGCCTCACCAGAAACAAAAAACCATTAAAAGTATATCATATACTACCAATATATTTATATTTGCATTGAACAAAATAATATAGCATAATAATAGCCTTGACTGTTATCTTGGAAAAACTGAGAGCGCATTATATGAAACACAAGTCAGCAAAATGGTATTCAATTATGCCAACCACAGTAAGTGACTTTGAGCGGGCTAGGGTTCTTGGCATCTGCCCATTTTCATTGTCAGAGAATGTAGCTCGAGCAAACCAGCAAGATTGTTTAACTATACCTTGCCTTTCGGGAATGTCTTTTGATATAGTGATCAGAAAGTATATTGAGATCGCTACAGGTGAGAAGGGTATTTTTAATGATATCAGCAGCAGAACCTATAGATGACTTCAGATACAGTCTGCATGGGTATGTTGCGGAAGAACGATCACGTCGGTATTTGTTCTGTACCAAACAGTCGTTTGACCTTAAGACCATATTCAGATCACGTGGTTGTGAGTTAGTTCCATTAATAACGGTTAAGGTTTGGTGGAGGCATGAACATTATGACATAAGCATGTAACAGAGTAATAAAAAGCAAGTAACAGAGTAATAAATATGTCTTACTTCCTCCTGTAGTGTAATTGGAACAATAATCTGATTGCGTTGAGGTATTCACACATTTTACAGCAGGGCCATCAATACAGGCATAGTATGTACCAGTTTCGCTTCCAGGAGGTAGCTTTATTGTTTCGTTCTGCAAACAAATTACATGTACAAATCTCAACAACATATGAAGATATGAATGAGTTTTACTGCAAATAAGCTTTCTACCTAACATAAATGATCTTATATTCTGCTTTAGAACAGTTATACTCTTCCACTCTCCTACCAATTACAGGCAAGAATATGTTTACTAAAATGTTATATGTGTTACTTGACATTAGGAGTAGTTTCTAAATATCAAATCAAATGTTGCCACACTACCGCCACTGAATTTAGCAGATAGTGAGCGAAACAACGCCCTCCTTCAACCCTTCCCTTGACCACTGCCATATTGGAGGAATGCGCCTTCTTACGTATACAAATTTATATTTGTTTACATAGGATAATGGTTTCATTATACGAAAGACTCTCATTTGTAGGATGTGCTCCCCATGTACTCTCTGTCCCATTGCTACATATGTTAGCCAATCTCCAAATACATGATAGCATTCCAATTAACGTGAAACGTTTAAGTCGTGTGATATGTATTCATTCGTTCTTTTGTGTCCTAATTATAAATACATACACAATCAAATCACGCGAACAATAAGAAGTACAATAAGCCGCACTACACAGTATTTAAGACTGTTGTCAGTGATATTGATTCCTTCTGCCTCTTTATAACCACTTGTTATATCAAAACAATGGTGATAGCATCAGAAAGATTTAGCATACGATATGTAAGTTTCAATTCTGCATTTACATATTATCACTTTAAGAGCAAGTACAGTGTGCAAGGTGCAAGTGTACGATTTTAACTCACCTCTATTCAACAGTCCAGAAATAAATATTCGACTACAATTCTTTTATAAATTCACAAAACTCTAACTTTCGGAGTTCCGTAGCTTCAAAAGCTCCCTTTCCTTTATTCCCGTGTTCCAGTTCAAGAAATAAGTCCAACATTAGATACTTGCGTGAGAAAAATAAATTGGAACTACGGTAGTTGACATAATTAGAAATGCGGCAGAGGAGGAGTCTTAAAGAGATTTTCAAATGGCTGGCAATGAAATAAATTAACAATTATGTATAGAATACATGTGTATACAAGAAGGATAAACAAGGTTACAGTGTAACGAATGATAAGCCAGATATGTACGATAAATAAAGATCATGAAACAAACAACAAACGTCTATAATTATCTGCATGAATGAAAGAGCTGAGGTAATTTACTTTTGAAATAGATGTCTAAAGATAACAAAATAGAAAAAAGGAAACAAAAATACCAGCAATAAATTAAACAAACAAACATGCAACTGGTACACAACTCGAAAATCTATCTATATAATGCACGAATTGACAAAATTGTATTATCAGCAAATAACCTTTCAGGCTAACGCAAGACGCGAGCTTATTACGCTACCAAAAACACCAAGCAATGCAACAAACGGCTGGGAATAATTTTCAATACACCTTTTAAATTTAATCAATGAACGAATCTGGAAACCGCATCCTCAACAGCTTCAACCTCCTTCTACTGTTAAACAAAGTTCCTGTATCTAAGCCAAATGTTACTGTTCTCATTCCAATTGCTGCTAAAATAGTAGCAATCCGTCCTTATTAGCTTGATTTGGTTCTTTAGCAAAGATATTGTTTGTGTCTAATACCTCTTTCTTGCACATTACAGCGTCTGATCTTATTTTGATTCAATGTTTGCAATATACATTGCCGCAGCCTCTACATAGCCCATTAAGTATCTATCTTTTTGCATTGTAAATAATTTAGTAGGTGGAATGCTGTCAATTCTTTCACAGTATTCACCTATTCATGTTTCTGCTTCTATCACTTGCTGGGTCTTCTGATGGGCAATGAAATTACAGCCAGGATCCGGAAAGTAAGCCAAGCCCCAGGAAGACTTAGTGTCCGAGTCCTGCAGCAAAGAGACACTGGGATGCCCATCAAGATCAAGGTCTATAAAGCTGTCGTCCTCACCTCCCTGCTCTGTGGCTGTAAAACCTGGACTGTATACTGCAGGCATTTGAAGCAGCTTGAGCAATTCCACATGCGCTCACTACGGTCCATCATGCACATCAGATGGCAAGACAGGGTGTCCAACTTAGAAGTCCTCAAATGGGCATGTGCTCCTAGCATTGAGGCACTGCTGCTGAAAGCCGAGTTCAGATGATCTGTCAAAGTCATCCGGACGGAGAAGACCAGATTACCGAGACAGCTCTTCTATGGTGAGCTCAAGCAATGAAAGCAGTAACGAGGGCGTCCCGGGAAAATGTTCATAGACAACCTCAAGTATAACCTGCAATGGTGCGGAATGCAGCCCAGCGAGCTGGAAGACTCGGCCAAGGAAAGGCCTACATGGCACGTGCTCATCACAGAGGCTGTTGAAATAGTGTAGGATGACCGCCGCTAACGACTCACAGCCTTGAGAAGAAAACGGCATATCGCAGCATCCCAGACAATCACGTCTACTGACTTCCTATGCCAACCTGTAATATACTGTGTGCCTACAGCTTTGGACCCATGAGCCACATGCGTAGTCACCGTGGGCAGCACAACTAGCGTCACCATCTGACAAGATGGACAACTGAAGAAGAAGATTTGCAGGGTAAATGATCATTTGTTTTAATTACTTGTACTTAGATTTATTTTTGTTTGCTATGACCTGTTATTCATGTATGTAACTCTTGGAATCATTTCTTATGTTGGATATGATAGTGTTATAGGATTGTACGTCCGTAAATATCACATATTCCGCAACTTAAAGTACTGAAACTATCGCTTCCACTTACTTGTTTTGTTATAAGATTACCTAGTTATATATGGACTAACCTTAAAAGATATTTGAATGTTACGTTCCCCTATTTCTTAAAAATACAATAGTATAGTTTTTTAATACTAATAACAAAATAAAGTTTGGTTAAATTATATTTGTCTCCGCCTATTTCTTATTTACATTTAATAAATCCTTTTAATTTATATCAATGACATCTATGTATCTTTCATTATTTAGCTTCTTCTTGACGGATATAATTTCCTCCATTTGAACCATTATCTTATTATCTTGACTTGTTTTAGGTTTAACCTTATCATCAGAATCATAATATTCATAAAAATGTTTCTTCCTCATAAGTAATATTATCAAGTTGAACTCCACCAGCTTTTTATGTTTCGCTATTTAAATGGGTGAATAATAAGTTGACACATAGCGGATCAGTGCAGAATGCGAATGGAAAATAGAAGGGAAAAACTGGTAAACATTTAACTTACAAGAACTTGGATAATATAACACTAGAAATGACATCATTGATGAGTAAATGTCTTCCAATTGATTGTTTAAATGAATAAAGAGTGAAAGAGAAAATATTCAACAAAAAGCCGCGGTGGAATAGTGGTTTTCATGCCAGAGGTACGAGCGATAGGTGCAGGTTCGAATTCAGCAGAGTAGCCTGGGTCAGCTACCACAATGTGTCCATGGGAAACGCACTCTACTACAAATTCACTAAATAACCTGCTTGAGTTGCTGAGTCCTAGAGCACCAAATGAAACCAACACCAAAAGCTATTAAACACCAAACGGAATTACAAACTCTACTTGGTTTTATTTTTATGGTAGAGATTACAAATATCAACATTAAGCGGTAGCTTAAAAAAAAGTTTTAAGCACACTACCTTAATAAAGCTAACAAATAAAAACCAAGACCTTATTCATACCAGGATGTAATTTGCTTGCTATGCATTGTGTGCTAGTAAACGTGTACTATCTTTCCAACAACTTTCTTTTCTTGATAATAAGGAATATGTGAAAGTTGATGAAAACGTTAGCTGAAGGACTATTTGAACGAAACAAAACCGAAATAACCTGAATACATATCATGGAAAACTGAAATTGTATAGGTTGAATGAAGCTAATGTAAACCTGAACATAATAATGTATCTTTAAATCAATCAAAGAAGATCAATTAATCAAATGAAAAACATCCATGTAGAATTCATGTTGAAAAAAAAAATCGAAAAACGTTCGCAAGAAGCAGACAAAGAGAACAAACCACGAAATTTTAAACAGCCAAGATATTAGAACGAGAGAACTGGAGGTAAAGACTGTTTAAAAATACTGACGTCCTACTAACATGACAGCAAAATATTAAACCGCCTTTGTTACTTGGTCATTGAAATAGTTTATTCTATATGGTAGCATGCTATATATCTGAATCCACTTAAATAAAAGACGTTAAAGAAACAGGAGCTGCAGAGTTTAATGCTATAATTGCAAAAGGTTGCTGAATGAAAATAATAAATCCATTTCCATATTCCATAATTGTTGTAATTGATCAAAGAATAGAGACTAAATAACTTAAACACAAAAACTTCGCAATTTGAATTGAAGATATTTCAAAATGTGATTTTAGTCACGTTTAACAAGAATCAGTTAATAATTTATGAAATTAATGCAAAAGTTTAATGGTAAAGAGTGAAAAGTAGAAATTCATCGAAAACTGCAGTAAAACAGTTTTTGGGGTTAAGAAATGAGGTAGCTGGTCCAGGAAGCATGTTATGTTCTTCCAAATAGTGTTCCTCTTTGTCATCACTATTTTTATTATAAGAGGGCTAATTTAACGTGTTGAATTCTAAATAATAAGAAATATGAAATACTGAAAAGCAGAAACTCATAACCCAATGATAAAGTTAATTAAATGTCGCATCGCAAAACAAATCATTATAACGTGTATAGCACATAATCTGTGGTGCATTGTCATTTATTACCACATTCTGCACCGTCTTTAAAATTCTTAAATAATTTAGCATATTGGCACGCAATTTACATGTATTTTCACTTTTATTAGGTATGCAGGAAACGATAAATCGCGAGATGAATTCGCAGCTGTAGCCGTTCCAATTATTCATTAACTCATACGTCCCTGGAAAGTGTCGTGTCTTTTCTTGAGTTATTTAATACAGCAGTCATAATGGCAAAACTTCAATACTTCCATGAAGCAAGGATCGGTATGCAAATATCGTTGCAACAATACACTTTTCCCAGTTTCTTGATAGCTCAGTGCATATTTTCGTTAGCATCTAATACAGGGTCACAATAAATGTCTCAATACGTCTATGACAAGTAGGTGAGAATTGTAGTAGATGCCAACCTGTGCAGGGATCAAATATAGTCTCATGTTTGATATTAGACTAGATGTTAGTCGTTTTCCACGTCGCTTAACATATCCACCGCAGAACACGTCTGTCAATATCTCACTTATTCTCTCCGTTTCAGCCGATGGATGATGAGAGACATTGGGGTATCTTGTAGCATTGTTTATTATAGTATCTATTTTCTGTTACCACTGACGGTGATGTGTTATTGGACCAATGATGTAAGTGCTATCCGCATGAAGGGCCCCTTACTCAGGGATAGTTGTCCTTATATCGTGTTATCAATTATCCTTTCTGAGCACGCACATCATACAATCGTCGAAATATAATGATATCGGAATGGACACATCAACTTGTTTGCATGATTATATTAATGTCAAAATTCTCTTCAACAAAGACGACGGTGAAAACATCAATCATACTAACAAAAAAGCCTTAAAACCGCAGACCGAACAGCTAAAGAAACACCACCACAACAACAACCGCAATAATAATAATAATAATAATAATAATAATAATAATAATAATAATAATAATAATAATAATAATAACAATAGATGGAGTTTACTTACTCTGAAAGAATTACCATGACCGTCATGCCAGCGCACTGAACCTACATGTTTGCCACAAACGTTGGCTTCCAGATGTGCATTCAAAGAGTTGTTCATACGCGTTATGTTTGGTTTGCAATCTTCAGTTAGTGGGACTGAAACATTTAAAGATAAAAAGTATAGTTACTAAGGTATAATAACAATACGTTCAAGCATCAATATCTCCTAGATTTCGTATAAGCCTCAACGCACGATATTTAATTTATATGTCTGTTACAAACATTTACAAAACGGAATTGGTATTAGTAGATTGTAGCGCGCCTGCATACCGCATTTCCAGCCTCTGCAGTATGACATATTAACCATTTGATCTCTATACCCCAAACATACAAATCATACTCTCTCGACCATCCGTCGCATGCCTCTCTCTTACATTGAATACATAAATACATGCATAATATATATATATATATATATATATATATATATATATATATATATATATATATATATATATATATATATATATATATATATATATATATATACACTGAGAAGAGAAGAGAGAGAGAGAGAGAGAGAGAGAGAGAGAGAGAGAGAGAGAGAGAGAGAGAGAGAGAGAGAGAGAGAGAGAGAATAAATGCAATATACTGTTGTCCTAATCTCACATTGTTGTAGACATACTAGAAAATCAAATATTACAAGCAATATACTAAAATTAAAAATTATTTGAACTCCATAGCTCTATAACTGTTCTATTATATTCAATCTGAATGACTCATAGGTGTGTTGTAGGATTTAGTAAATAAGTATAAAAACAGTTGTAAAATTTAATTATTGAATCCTTAATCCGAGGGCTCGAAAAGGTCTAATTTATGAAATAAATAAAAAATATCAGATGCAGTTTAATCCCATCCTCACTCACTTTGTCAGTTATTGTGGAACATCTGCTCGTCTCGCACACATATGCAATTAAGATCTGGGACCATGGATAACAAATGGTCACACATATACATTACTAATTTCACCTATTTATCTATCTACACTAATACATTTGGCAACGTTTGAAATGAAACCACGTGCAAACAACACACAACGGTTATGAAAATATATTCGCATGGTGATTCATGGTACAAGCTGCATTGTCATAAACTCAACATTTGTTAGATAAGTAAGCGATGTACATATTTCATGAGTTTAACCTCAAATATCGCTTTCGGTGTCTGACGATGTCGTGAATATCAAATGTGCAACGAATAAAAACATTTATTGACAATGGTATAGATAATAATTAATGGCAAAAAGCTATATTCTGATTGACTGGAACGCTGTTTGAGAGATGATATAAGTATTTCATGCGTTTAACACAATTTGCAATATCATGTATTTCTTTGCCAGATTTGACGAAACTCGGGTGTCGTCAAAGCCAGTTGTGTCAAACAAATATCATGAGGAGAGAATACGAAAATGGTGATTTGTACATTTTGAAAATACCAAAATACGCTGGAATGTTTGAGAAGAGATGTAAGCTCATATATATATATATATATATATATATATATATATATATATATATATATATATATATATATATATATATATATATAAAATCATCAATACATTTGAAAGGAATGGATAAACGATCCAAATGTGTTTAATATATAAGTGTAAGTAGTAGAAGTATTCCAGTTCGCGTTTTGACAACGGCTAAAGAAAATTGATAAACCGTGAACTATTGTTTTGATGCTTTTAGAGCTTTTTAAATGGCCACAATGAAATAATAATCAATTGTTCAAGCAAATATCAATCAATTCTGCAACAAACTAAACTGGAGACAAAAATTATAATACGATGAATTTAACGAATGGCGAGTTGAACAATCTACATCTGCATTACATAAGTATGAGATACAAACATTGCCATATACAAGGGTCTACATTAGTGACTTGCATGACCAGAGACAATCAGACATTACTGACATGCAAGCATCTTAAAATAAAGTGACAGATACAAATACTATTCTCGAAATACTGTTGGGCTGCGATGGTGAAAATTAATAATTTAACTGACAGACAAGACTCTTTGAGATGCATTTCTAAAAAGGAAAAGCCTGAAAAATATAGTTTGATGATGGAAAGCGTCATAACCGTCCAGGACGTGCTAGAGACAAAAAGCATTGAATAATGGCCACTTATATAAACACAACGCAGATGCATCTGATACGTACAAGTGACATCTAAAAAAATGTGGAATTATTTCAATAAAAATTAACCCAGGGTAGGAGTTGATATTTGACCAAGCTAGTGTATGGTTACATAAACTTCCATCACAGATCAATGGCCCCTTTTGAAGCAAGCGGGGAAGAAAGCAGATGAACGGTATGGATCAACGTATTTGTTTAATTAACAACTGATGCCTCTACGACAAAAGTGGACGACACAGAGAACATTGAAAAGATTTTAAACACTGAAAGAACGGGCACTAAAAAGTATGTACTACTGAAACAGAAAGGATATTAGAAATCGCACTCTATATACATAAGCCGTGGTAAGTAACATGAAAACTCGTGAGTTTGAACGATAACGTGTTTGTAGAATGTGACAGCTGCAGAGGAAATAATGCATTAGAAACTTAAGAAGTTGCATCGTTCACATGTGATTTTGTATTAATCAAATACCAGAGAAACAATGAACATAAATCCGAAAACATCAGTTAAAGAAGAAAATGGTACAAAGGGAAATCGTGATAATACGACTACAATGTAAACAATGCTCTAGGAGTGGCAAAGCTATAATAAGAGATACCATTCAAAGCATTACGTTTTCTCAAAACTATTCAAAACAGCTGAACAAGTCAATATATAAGACTACAAGCTGGTATACGAAATCTTGATTTAGATAGCACAAACATTATCTTTCTAATTTTATACAAATAATGTATAAAAATTAGAGTATTAACCTCTATTTTTCTTTTTTTGTTTTTTTGGCGCGGGGGAGGGGCAAAGGAAACTTTAATTATGTTCAACTTTACCACAACCATAAATCTTAAATAAGAAGGAATTGGTACATACTTAAGCAAAGTCACTTGGTATGGGTGGAATAATTGCAACACATGCATGACGTTAAAAGCAATGTGTTGATATATAGATTTGAAAGACATATTTGTCTTCAAAACAATTATATGTAACCATAATTCACACTTAGATGCATAATCGGTAGTTGTAAAATAGTATAAATTCGACAGAAAAATATTAATAGAGCAAATGGATTAAAAACAACAAATCAGAGATGCGACGATTGTTTAAAGGCAATTAGATTTTACGGGAAATAACATTAAATGATTAAAGAAAAAAGACAGCATGGGATTGCATATGAATACAGAAAGAGATATATTGGTATTCACTGGGTTGGTACAAAAACATAATTTAACATTAATGTTTTGGTTTGAAGTAATGGAGGTAAGATTTGAACAAAAGAAACAAAGAAAGAAGAATATTTTAAACTTATTGCACAAATTAGATTTTATATGTCAAGCTGAAACATTCTCTGCACTCCTCTGGATGTGATTGGTCAAAAGAGGCAAAGGATATGACATGATCGATGTTGAAACATTCTTTGTTAACACGTACATGTTTTGCAAAGTGTAGATACCATAGATAGAAGTCGATAGTTGCTGCAAGTAACATTTATATGCTGATTGTTTTGTCTATTTATGTGTTTATAATTACGTTTTTAGCCACTACATATTTAATCAACCGGTACCTGAGGGACAAAACATTATGATCTACATGATAAAGTAATAAAATGAGTTTCTGTCAGCCAAAAGTTGCCCAAAACATCCGATACATTACGACGCCATTGTCAACGTATACTAAAAGGACAGTCGTGATTTTGTCTTGCCTATTTTCGCAACCTTAATAGCCTACTTCAACATTGTAAGAGCCTATCCCATATTTCGCAACCTCACTAACGCGTAAATTTGATGAGATAATACACATGCTATTAAGATTTGAACTTGCCAAGGTATACTTCAGCTTTCGTGAAATGACCAGTGGTTTATCTGCAGATGTGATAAAGTTACCAATAGGTTCATAACGTTTTCTGTTGAAGCAAAATGTTAGGCTAAAGTATTTGCAACAATTACAGAATTGTCGATATTGATTTAACACATTATTAGGATAGGAATCATTTTATTTTTAATAATAAAAAAACAAATAAACAAAGTAAAACAAGCCGGACCTTATTGTGAATTTATGCATAACAAACGACTCCTGTGCCCATTTATGAAGCATAGGGTGACCGAGGTCAAGAAATTCTTCAACAGGTGTTAATAAACAATTTTTTCAGTTTGGAGAATTATGGTTGGCTACCACTATTTCGAACCTTCATATCACAATATAAATAAGAGACAAGAAAGGCTGCAACAAAAACCGAATAAAAAACGGCACGAGCCTGTAGTAACTTTGACAATCAATCAGTTTTACAGTTTTTTGTTGCTGTTGTTTCTCTTCTGATCGCAAGATAAATTGTTACCCACCATTAGCTGATTTATATTTTTCTACTTGTTTGTTCTTTGATAATTGAGATTGTTATGCCATCATTTAGTTAATACGTTGGAAATCTCGCCAGCTCAGGCTGAATTTTTGTTAACGAAAACTTTACGGATTTTTGCTGTATTTTTCAATCAAATATTATATATGGGAATAATACAGGATCCATACGTTCTGAATTTAAACAAAATATGAGTGGAACAGGTAATAATGGTACTGGTATGTAATTTGACTGGTCTGATTTATCACGCTGTATTTACAAACTGGGATTGTAATTAACTTTTTCTGGTGTGCTGGAAAGGTACATGAACTTAAAGCTGTTTCGAAAATGAAATACAGAATAGCATTTATTTTCATAATCTAAATAAGGAGTTGAGATATTAATATGTTACTCTTGTCTGGCTTGAGAATATAGCACACATGCATGTTCTCTTTCTTCGTTTATATCAGATTCATTTCATCCTTGTGTTGTACATGAATAAGAAGTAGCAAGGCACATCAAGAAATCCATATTTAGAACACAAGTACAATAAAACAATGACAGAATTAGGACTAATGAATTTGCAACAATGAATAAGCTTGTGTATATAATATTAGTTTATATGGCTGTATTAAAATAAAGTATCAAGTCAGATCAAGCAAAACGTTACCATGTCCTTTTCAAATTGCAATTTTAACGACAGGCAATACAATGTTGCCCACATGTGAGCGAGTCATATGTACTGCAATTGTCATGCTTGAGTCAACTCACTTTTGGAACGAACTGTGCTAATAAACGCGAATGTATATAAAATATTATTGTAATAAGACAGTCTATGAGATTATTGTACACTTGTAAAGCTCTGTAGAAAAATGAAAGAATTTAGACATGAATATGGTAGTGTTATGTATATGTAATCTGGAATGTCCGTTGTCTTTTGACCATGATGATACTTTATGAATATTTAATTTGTGTTTTGACGTACATTTGTCCATAATTAAAGGTATGAGTTGGGATTACCTGACTACTGTCTCTTTTGATTAAAAATCATTATTTCTTGCAGGTAAACATGTTTATTAACTTAGGAATGATCTTGAGGTAAGCTGTTTACGAATTTGATGGGACAATTACCGTCATGGTTCAGGTTATTTTTAACGTCATTCTTATCGTCATTAAAGCTGTATAAATAAGCTGCCTTTGAAGACGACGATTAACGTTTCAATAGGTCAAGCGGCAAACAAGGACGCTGAATAATTTCTAATGTTTATAATTGTAATTTATCTACGCCAGGCCAGAATCTACTGCCAAGTAGCACATAAACTATTAACGGACACGTATGTTTACACTATAACCATAAAATGTAAATTAGCTGGACACTGAGAATTACTTCAACATTTTGGGGGCATAAATAGCAGACAAATGTCGACTGAATTAAAAGCAAATTATCAACACAATCTACTGTTCGACATTAAACTCTGCCCCTGTAGCATACTGCAGATAAAGCTCTTGAAATTTACTAATGGTCACAGTTAGTCAAGGATATGAAAGGTGCTGTGGTGGTAATTCCGATTTCTTTTAACTTCATAACTGAGCATCTGATATCAAAGTTAATATTTACAAAATTATTGCTCAATAGATAATAGATAACGTAACATCCACCAAAAAATATTAGTAATAATGCGTACAATGTGGGATCCTGGAATAAGTGCTTTAATCCATCCTTGGTAGAAACGAGCTAATAAACTCGCACAAACACATGCGCACGCACACTAGATTATATATATATATATATATATATATATATATATATATATATATATATATATATATATATATATATATATATATTAGTATTGGTCATTCCTAATAAGGATATGAAAATGCTTTATTGTTGTCAAATTACATTAAAGAATCAAAACATGGCTAGTTTGCCAAAGGCCTCTTTTCTCTCGGGACAAGGACACGAGGCAACAATGCATAATTTCAGTTGCATCAGTTGATAAATGAAGGGAAGATCTCCATTGGTCAGTACATAATCACTTGCGCTTATGCCTGTATAAACGCTGTGAAGAACTACTTTATACAAACTTCTATCAATAGAGTCACGTGTAAAGTACATAACGTAAACACTGAACTGGAAGGCATACACAGTGCATTCCTTTAAAACGAAACAAAAACGGTGGGTTTATATTTATTTAGAAGAAAAAAATGGAATAAATTGATGTGACAGAATTAAATAACACATCTTTGCTGTTTTTCTGAATATAAATAATTTTTTTATCCGACTAGATTTGAAAAAAAGAATCTGGGAAACTCAAAATCTGCCAAGAACATTGGGGCTACCGCACTTTCACTGTTCTTCGTTAAAAATGAATTTAAAATTATAAGTAAATGGATATAGGGATTGGGAGAAGGGGTGGTCCAAAGACTAACTTTATAACAATTGGATTCACAGTCCTACAATGTAAGACGCCGACTTTGATAGTTACGATGTGGGGGTGAGTGGAAGATCCGCTACACCACACACACACACACACACACACACACACACACACACACATCCATCGTAACTGCCAGAGTCGATGTCTTGCACTGTTTGACTTATGGACCCCGATCACTATAACCATTTAACGGTAGTCTTAATTTCATTTGTAAGTAGTCCCTGTAGGTAGTCTAAACTGTTAAGTAACTCGAAAATAGATTTAAAGACGCGAAAATTGGTTATTCACGTGTCTAGACAATAACGATTCGGCCAAGTCACAAAGAACTCAGGATAACATCAAATCCAAGAGTAATTCGTATGTTGAAAAAAGAACACATCCTTTGTTTTAAATACTTAACTTCTACTCAGATCACATATGGCGATTTAGATGAAAATGAAGACCATGTTGTGGAATGTTCAAAACCTTAGATCGCCTGCAATTGGTAGCATTTTTTGTTTGATACTGACGTAGCTATTACGTTGCTGATGGAGAATCCCTGTTCTATAAATAGCTACATAGCAGACGTCTCAGGAAGAATTCATACGCTTAAACAGGCTCTAGAACTGATAGGAAATATCTTTAAAAAAAAATAAACAAACAATACATAAATAAAATTATAAAGAATTGCAATTATAAAAGTTTAACATTGTTGTTTCTGAGTTTATTGTGGTATAAACTGTCAGTTGCCAACTCACACAGCTTACATAACTCTCTTTGGGCGTTGTTTGCTGTGTGATTCGGCAACTGGCAGTTTATACCACGGTAAACGCAGAAAAAAAACAACATTAAACTCTTAATAAAAACATAGAAACACAAAAACGATTTTGGACATAACATTCTGTAATCGACATAATACATTAAGTATGGCAAATATGCATTAGCTACAGGAACATGATTGAATACTCACCCATTACTTGAACTTGCACTTCTGATTTCGTAGAGGAATTATCTATATCATTCTGAAGGACATAATTTGCTTCGTCCGAAAGATCAACGTTCAGTATCCATATATCTCCAGCTTCATCACGAACTATCTTTCCTACGTAATTTGGTAGAATGGTAGTTGATAGCGTAGAATTCTTCATAGTCCACATGGCAATCAACGAATACTTTGCACCATTTGTGTAAAGAGATAAATATGAGCTGTTACTGGTAACTGTTATTGTTTCAAATATCCGAACTGAGTCCTTTAGGCAAACGTAAATAATTCCTGTACCTGAAAGTGAAGAGGACGCATAATCTACTCATTGTAAATATCTCTTACACCACCATCTTCACTAATAATAATAATAATAATAATAATAATAATAATAATAATAATAATAATAATAAGTTGAACAGGAAGAAGAAAAAAGAACAAGAAAAGGAGAAAGAAGAAGGAAGAGTCACGATTATGAATAACAACAATGACAATAAGAACGATGAATATGAACGCGTCAAAGAAAGCGGATTTGTTCATGGCACAAAAGAGTCTTAAATGGGCAATACTATCATCGCAGGTTAGGCATCTGATAGCATTCCACTTCCGACAGGAGGCAGAAAAGATCGTGGACTATAGAAGAGGCTATGGCTTTGATGAAGATGATAATAAGGTGTAGTTTATCAACGCCTGAATGGATGTTAGCGGACCAGGTGTAAAGCATAGCTAAATACAGTTGGCTCTTAAAGTCTTAGAAAGTATAAATCGAATAAAACTTTAACCCGCAGCCAATCGTTTTACCTGAAACATGCAATACTGAACAATAAAAAAGTTAATGAACTTGGGACAAAAGCTAATAGGTTTTAAATCTAAATCGAATAAATGCACAGATATAGAACCATGAATAATACAAGTACTATAGAAAATCATCGCAGCACTCTCAAGCAACGATTGAAAAAGCTTCCTGTTGTGAGGCGTCTAAAATACCAAATGACTCTGGCAGACGTATGGAAGGTACAACATGCGCTAACACTGATCCATACTGATATTATCGAAGATATAAACAATCTGTGGTTCGTTATGTTGGCTCTGGTCTATAAGTGATGAACAGAAATGCCAACAGAACAAAATTAGTCCCACCGTGAATGATGGGTTCCTGACAAAATCAATGAAAAATGGAGGACATACAAGTAGGCTTCGACAGCCAAAGAGGATGCAAAATGTGTGAATAATATAATAGCAGACATCAAAAATATGTATCATTACAACATCGAGATATTAGAGGAAGTGACATAAGAAATGAAATAGCAAACGAAAGGAATGTCAATAAAATCATTAAGTTCAGACGCATGGTGTGACAGTGCAACTAAATCAATTCAATATTAAGCAACGATAGAGTCACATAACGATCAATGCTGTAGAAAACTACAACTTTGCCATGTATGCCAACCAGGGAATTAAGATTCTGAAGCACTATACACAGAAACAAGGAAAGGACACGTCTTCAAAATGCAGGATATAAAGCAGCGAAGGACATACAAAAAAAATAAATCCATGCTTGTGCGTCTATTGGGAAAATGGGTCTGAAATGGATATCCTGGCCCAGGCTGTAAAGATTGTGACCAATCAATCAGGAGAAATTTTGGATTCGATAAAATGCCTGATTCTAAATATTAAGCTTATGGAATGATAAATAAGCGATAATATTAGGAGCACACACACACACACACACACACACACACACACACACACACACACACACATATATATTATAGCAGCAGTATATATATATATATATATATATATATATATATATATATATATATATATATATATATATATATATATATATATGTTAGTTGTAACGAATGTTATCTATGGCGCACGACACCCAAGTAGATATTCGGTACATTGGAGAAGAGACCTGAAAAACGTAAAAGACTGGGGGGAGTGACGAGTAGAATATAGGGCAATTACCTGAAGGAGAGATAAATAGAATGTTTAGCCATTGAGCTGGAAGAAGGCCTTCTCTAAGATAATGAAGAAAACATTAATGTGACCAGACTGATGAACCGATTCTCACAATGACATCTTATATATGGGCTGGTCATGAGAGAACATTAAGAACTGGAGGTGAATTAAACTGGGGTTGCTAAATAAGCAAATGGAGATATTGGTGATTGAAGCGCAAGAAGAGCTTGTTATCAACACGGTAAAGCGAAGAACATCTTAATATATGTCACTATTTTGACGAATGTAGAAGAGTGTAGAAAAGAGTGTGAGAGCTAAAACCAAAATCTACTTGGTAAACCTGTCATGACTGTGTACTGGCATTAGTGGTAGAAATAAACAATGAAGATCACAGACGAGTGCCGTGATCATAAGCAGACAAAGTCGTTGCAAAAAGCTAGCGGAATCCAATGGAAATTCGATTTTCTTACTGACCACAGGACATGACAGAGGAGGCAAGATAGTACTGATCACAAAATTATTGGAAGCTCGCTAACTTGAGGGATATTGCTAAACCAGAAGACAGGCTTGTCTAATGCAATGTGCAATATAACTTAACACAGTACAATTTGTTTTTAGTACAGAACGTAGAAAGATCCAGAGGTACTAAAGCATATATTATAGCAATCAAGGTTCAAAGGTTTTAAACGCAGGGACTGTCTGCGACAACTCTAAAGACCACTGAAGTGTGATCTACTGCAGAAAGCCTAACTCCTCGTGGACAACAAATAATACAAAGCCAAGTCCGTGCGATATATCGAAAAGGTAAGTGTTCCGACTTCAAGGAAGAATACACCACCCTAAAATACCGTCTTTAAGAATCTAAAATAATAATAATAATAATAATAATAATAATAATAATAATAATAATAATAATAATAACTAGTAGTAGTAGTAATAGTAGTAGAATTTCGTGTTAAAGAGACTATTGGTCTCCATCCTCAGCAAATCTGCATAAGCGCCTAACAAATAATAATATTTCGTAATATACAATGTATATAAGGCAATACAATGTTAACGATAATCGGAACAGATATTTCACATTCATAAATTCAAAAGGAAATAATTCTTTAAATGAACTGATAAACACTTATAGTTTTCTTTCTTTTTATTGTTCGGAAAATATTTTATGAACTTCAATTCATCTGCTTCTATATGGTGTGAAATTTAATTCATATGTGTGAATTTTAATTAACAGAACATAAGTGAATGATTCGCATGAAGCTTGTGTTGTTTTATTATTGTATAAACATAATTTAATGATAGTATGAATTATTTATAAATTTACATTCGTTCACGAATTAAAATATATGAATTTGGTTATACATGATATTCATCTTAATTCCCAATTATCGCCACAAGGTCCTATATAGGATATTTTGACTGTTTTTCAGCCTATCCCATGTAAGATGAAAGAGAGAGATGGTGTGTGGGACTTATCGTCCCACTTTGATTTAAAATACATAAATATATGTGCAAGAGCTAATATATATTTTGAATGACAGAATAGGGAATATACAGTATATATTAAAGAATAATGAAAAGTACACATAATTACATATAATTCCATTACGTACCTGACGATGACACTGACAATAAAGTTGCCAGCTGAAACACACAGTAAACTCTGGATTCTGACATCTTGCTTCATCTAAGAAGAAACAAACGAATCACATATAACCTTTCATGTGAATAATGTGATACATTATCAGTTGATATACATTATCATGTTAACTACATAAATGAATATATGATAGACCAGACCACACCAAGAGTGTTCATGCAATAAAGTAATCGAACGACATACAATTATTATTAAAATGTGTTAAGTGAATCAAAATATTTCTAAAACATCATGTAATTAGTATAGTAAATAATAAAGGTAATTTAGATAATGCGGTTTCGTTAACTGTTGCGGATTTCTTTGCTTTGAAACAAGAATATGAAGGCCTAATGAAAACTCAGGCAAATGTAATGAAGAAGTCTACCCCACGCCTATTTCTATGTTGCTAGAGATCATCAAATCTGTTTGGTAAGTCAACATCATTACTGTAATCAGGTAGTAACATATTACATGTTATATTTAGTTGCTATAATTTAATCCTTGGGAAAAAGAATTAAAAAGCAGTTTAAATTGGGGCAACGTATGGCCGAGCGATCAAAAGCGCTCGTCTTTATGATTCACTGCCATCTTACGTCTGTCCGCCAAATTGGGAATATGAGAAAACTTGCAAGTAGCTTCCCGTAAGTAGGTGCTTCTTCCCGGGATCTTATCAACATCCTCCTTAGTCAGTGATATTGGACGCCATGTATATCAATCATATCGTGTGATGAAAACTGGTGTTAAACCCAAACAACATTTTATATTGTTTCAATGCATCAATGCTACGGTATCCTGTAGCTGTAATCTCTACTTAGCGATGCAAATCGGTATGTTGCGAAATAAGTAAGGATGGAGAGAAACGAGAAAAATCACAAGATACACAAATAGCAGTATTACTGAAAATCACAGGAAGAATAATACTCGACACTAGTATATGAAAGGTAAAGTTCATACTTATTGAAGTCGATTCTTGATTGAATTGCAAATGCTGTCCAAAAATGTACGTCCACCTGAAGCACGTCGCATTTTATTCATGCATTGTTAATCCCAACGCACACAACACGACTGCAGAATGCACGAGCTAACGTTTCAAGCATAAATACAATTTTATATATATATATATATATATATATATATATATATATATATATATATATATATATATATATATATATATATATATATATATAATGTTAAAATTCACGCGGATCTCATTGTCAAATGAAACCAACGAATGAAAATCATGTCAGTCACATCAGCTTGTACCCATAAACTGTTGTGGGATAAATAATCTTGAAAGTTTTAAATTCAACAAGTCCAATTTTCTCCAACCCTTGGATAATTGGGTCCGCTCTTTCAACCTGGTCAGCGTCGGCCTCAATTATCCACCAGATAGAACTCGGCTCGGTTGACAAGATTTAAGGTCCACTAATGGGGTAACCTGATCTTCGCTAGTATCATCTGTATATTTTCCTGATTGTCTGTATCATGACCTGTTTAGTATATCCATTATGGAACTGTAGCTTAAAATCCTTCTTCCGTAGTCATTACTTATTGTTTGGTCTAAGTTGATCCGTACCTGATGCAGGGTCAAACAAAGGAGTCATTTCATCCCCTATCGATTTTGTTAGCATCCTTCTACATTAATGGGCTCCGAACACATCAAATATTAGAACTGCCAGTTGCAAGACTGAATCATATATTACAAAGTGTTCACTTATGATGTGGCCAAATCAAGCAATGGAATAGAACGGCGCAAATGCAAGGACCAATTTATACAGCTGCCTGGAATTTAACCTGAAATTTTTTCTTGCTCAACTTCACGTGCGCATTGGACAAATGCAAATTAATTTAAATAATGAGCAATTTAAGTGTTGATTTTTTGCTATTTTTATTGACATCTCATAGAACATTTATGTTTTTTGATATAACATTTATACTTTTTGATACATTATTTTATATGATAGGATATTTATACTATTTAATATAGCATTTTGCTTGTGCTTGTTTGTGTTGTTCGTTTAGATTTTGTAATATTGAACAATCATAGAAAAACGTTTTTTTTTCTATGCGTATGGAACAATTTCACAAATTTAAAGAGCAAAGTTGACTTAAAGATAATTTTTTGCAATACAATTTAACGTATTAAAATAGATGTGTACGCAACATCATTCGTGAGAAGAAGCTTTTCTTATTATTGATATATTTAGCATGATAATAATCGTGAGACGTTTCTCGTTACTGATAGAGCATTCGCCTATCTTGAATTGGTAGTTTTATCTGACATATGGTACTGTGCTGTGAACTATTACTGGTGTAAGTTTTTATCAATGATATAACAACTTGCATTTAGCAATGTGACATAGTATTGTGTATCAGAAACGTAACTTTCCTTTTCACTATTTTTAAACGCTACCAATACAGAAGGAAGCAGCTTGAAAGGCCATTTCAACACAGAGCTAGTGAAAATATATGGTGAATGAACTGAGTGGGCTGGGTGGGTGCGCTGCACCCACATAAAGAGTTATGCCCACAGGTGCTCAATCTATTTGAGGTTGAGTACAACAACATACCAAGACCAGCAGAACTAACACCATCTTTACTTGCAAGAGCGTTTACCGTTGTTAAAATAAAAGCCATATAGAACACTAATAAGGGACGCTTCGTCCTGTATACAAAAGAAAACCAAAACCGTCTCCCTTTCTGTCTAATACAAATAGGGGAAAGACGTCAGAGCAAAATTGCCCCCTATCCTTAAAAAAGAGAGGGTTTAGGAAATATTTATGGATATCAATGTTGCATGTCTGCTACAAGCTCTCTATAGAGGAATTAGAACGCTAGAAGCCAAACTCCAGATAGGTGTAAATAAAAAACCCAAAGAATGGCAGCACGCAGGGGTTTTGGTAATGTCCGCATGCGGGTACCATGTATCCAGATAGCAAATAATGATGCATAGAAAGTGCCTACCCTTCCCGGCCATACGGATCTCCACCTCAAAACATGGTATTATGGTTCCATCTAACACAGGCGTTGTGAAAGGTGCAGTAATAGAGGCCGTTTGGCCTGAGGCAGTACTGCTGACACTGGTAAGACACCACCGATATATATTCATGCAGATGTTGTTACCAATAAAGAGAACATAAGCACATCTAGGACGAAGTAGATAGTACATTTTTGGAAGGGATTACCTTGCAAACAAATCTAATTGTGGTGGATGATGATGGAGATCATGTGGCAGACTCGAACCCACTTTCTCGCAATTTCTCTCCAGAGAAGATATTTTTCTCTGTCGGGAAAAGAGGTGGATTAAAACATATTAAAGGGATGCCCTACAAGTTAGAGCATGAGAAAAGAAATGATCAAAGAATTGAACAAAATAAAATTTTAAAAAGTGTTACTCTGAATACAAAATATAAATTAAAAAGTTATATTAGTCATGCAACACTAATAGTTACAAACTTAGTATACACTGGACGGATGCAAGGTGGAAATAATTCATATACATATCAATGGTACAGATAAAAAAATGGATTTATGTCAAAGATTATGATGTTATATTTCTTATGGAAACATACTGCATCAAAACTGAAATAATAATATTATATTATATACAGGAGAATATAAATGCAATTTGATATAAAATAATAGTGAAGAGGATATAAAATCTTTCGCAATAAATTTAATAGGAAATAGATGGGGAAAATCAAAGTATACATACTGGGAAATTTGCAACGGAAGACTAGCTTATTTAGAAATAAATACGTACTATTTTATAAATGTGTACGTACGACCTGACCATGGAAAAGGAAAAATAACAGAACTTAAGAACCGGAAACATATATCTTTGCTAAGTACAGACGATACATACATAATTTTAATTGCATTATTTTATTATCAGGCCGAGCAGTGTTTTTTTCTGTATAAACTGTACGGGGAACTTCTTTATACCAACTTCTATAGAGTCACGTTCAAAGTAACTAATGAAAGCATTCAAATCGAAGGCATACACACTGCATGCCTTAAAAAGTGAAATAACAATATTGGTGGAATTATATCGCATTCTGCAATTTGAATGAATTGATTCTGACAGAATGAAATAATATATACTTTTCTGAAGAAAAAAAAATCATTCGTTATTTGACGAGGTTTGATCTCCATATGGAGAAAACATATAAATGTATGCCTTGGTCTGTTGTGCTGCCGGTATTCTGCAAGCAGCGGTTTTGTCAGAAATCAAAGAATTCTGAAACTGTTCGCTAAATTTGCCATATCAGATAAATGTCTTACATGGAAACACTGAACTCACTGACCCATCTGTAGCTGTCGTGCATTCTGATATGGATGATATTTCAATGAATTATCACGCATTACGAACGAACCAACTAAACTTTAGTCATTTGCCAGCTGAACAATAATCTCGCAAAGAGGAATGATGACCATAAGCCAGACGATTTAAATCTCTAAAAGAGTGAGAACTCTTATGTAGACAAGTATCTCAGAGCTGAGAAAATAATACTACAAAGAAGAGCAGTGTGGCTGGTTAAAAATGAAATTATAGGTAAATGGATATAGGGATTGGCAGAAGGGGGTTCAAAGACTAACATTACAACAACTGGACCCATAGTCCTACATTATACGACACCGACCCTGCTAGGTTGGAGATAGATCCTCTCCCCCATCTTAACTGTCAATAATGATGTTTTAGTTCGTTTCACTACTAGACCCACATTAATATGTAAGTTTACCAATAGTCTTAATTACATTTACAAGCGGCCCGTATCGGTAGTCAAACATGTTAATGAACATGAACATATATTTAATGAAATCAAAATTGGTTACTCACGAGTCTGGACTAAAATGAATCGTTACAGTCACACTGAACATATCTATGAAAGCATCATAATCCAAGAGTCATTTGTATGTCCAACAAAAGAACACATCATTTGCTATGAGTATCGAGCTCCAACTCAGTACACATGTGCCATTTTAGATAAAATATTAAGACCATGCCGTGGAATGTTCAAAACGCTGTTATCTCCTGTCAATGGTTGAATTACTGGTTTGATGTTGACGTATGCAAACATTCACAGGCAGACCCATGGATTTAAATACACACGAACGTGTCTTTTTAACAAAGCCACGAAAACTGAAACCCACGAAAATAAAAGCATTCTCACTAAAATATAACGAGGCCTTTCTTGCATGAATGAAAAGAAACGTTAAGAAATAATGCTGAAAAATGAATTCGTATTTTCTCAGTATCATCATGTAATTAATAGTTGATCAAAACTGAACATCGTTCTCCTTCATGTGATATCAACATCGATTTTAGAAGCAATTGCATGCACATTTCATCTAATTGGCAAGTCTCCGAATGTTTTTATCTTAGTAAGTCCCCCAGTTCATGTGTTGGATATAAATATAGATGTCGTTCACGTTCCATATAAACCGAAACCATATGCTCGATTTCATATTTAG
The DNA here is from genome assembly GCA_016617855.1 of Megalonaias nervosa. Classification (NCBI taxonomy): domain Eukaryota; kingdom Metazoa; phylum Mollusca; class Bivalvia; order Unionida; family Unionidae; genus Megalonaias; species Megalonaias nervosa. Next base: position 10,983 of record JAECUM010022783.1, on the reverse strand, counting down.
TTAAGTTTACGTTTTCATGAAATAAATATGCAAGCTGCAAATCCAAAATGATAACTATTGCTATATTAAGTTTTGGTGAAAAATAAAACTTTCAGTAATGAGAATGCTTATCGGGGGCGTCCAAAACACATGTAGCGCGAACGTTCTTGAGCAACCAGATAATGCTTTTGCTTTTTCTTCTACCAATAACCTGTCTACACCAAATTAGCATCATACTGAATCCTTCATAGCATTTTGTCTGCACGTTACCGCAGCGAATAAACCTCACCATATACGGCCTCTGCACTTACATAGACGCCACACAGGACCGCAGTAAACAAGCTGGATACTCCTCAGCGGACAAGTTACAGGTCCGAAAATTCTGACATAATGTTCAAGTTCAGATGTACATACCACAGCCTTATCTTCATGACAGATAAATGAGTTAATAATTTGGTAGGGATAAGGAATCGGTCTTTTTCAATATTATTGGAATGCAACTCGCTTCGAAAGTCCGTGCCTCAGACTGCTTGGGATCAGATAAGAGTTACTAAGAACGCTCACGTTAACGGGCAAATTTAAATGCGTTGGAGGGTGGGATGTTTGTGGGTTTTTTCCACATGATGCACATGAATTAGTCGTAGAGATTTAATTCAACCGTCTCTATGAAAATTATGCAAACATTTGTAGACTCCATGGATGTTATTCGTCTCTTCTTAATACTATTTAGAATCGCCCGTTATAGTATGAATCATTGTGATTAACTGATCCCAAATTTATTTGGATAGGATATCAACACAATTACATACGAAACTTCAATCAACGCAATGTTTGCCTCTCACACACATTACACAGGATCTCATCCATATCCACCTCTACCCTTTTCCCGAGGTTATCTATTGCCAATAACAATTTATCGGAGAGAAATTCTGTATTTGCGACTGTTCGAGAAAAGATATCTCTCCTTGTGCACAGTCTTCTTTAACATTTTAAATATTGTTAAGTGCACATCAAAACTTAAAATAAGCTACCCATTCTACCTCTTGATAGGTATATCAGACAATATTCGTGTCATTGTCCTAGAAATCTGAGAATAATAATGTGTAAATGATCATTAGAATGAACAAGATAAGGACATACGCTAGAAAAAGTGACGAAATCGAGAGTACTCTGCTGACTGTGGTCACACTTTATTGGAATCTATGGAGATTTAATATACTGGTCGGCAGAATTTGTGTTCCCAATATTCACTACATGAGTGGAACTTTACTACATCAACTGTAAACATATTTTAACCAACCTTTGATAGTAAATAAAACTAATCCTTTTAGATAGACGACCTGTCTTTGGATGTTTTATCCGCATATAAAAGAATGACTACTTCGGAATCGCTCGACTGATCGTTTATATAAATACGGGTCTGCAGATGTCTCCACATTTGCAAGTACGTCATAAAGAAAGTCAAAACTTGTAATCAAAATACACGTTCCATGAACTAACTAAATAAACGCTTCCTCGTATCGGCACGCTCGCCAAGTTTGTCCATATTCAGCGTTTATCTGCAACAAAACACAACAGCATACTCGCAAGGCTGCTACAGGCCTGGTGTTATCGTACGTTTAAATAATCCCATGTTTGTGTAGAAAACTCCTAAGCATGTACATGCCTGGGTAAATGGGACGGGAGACGAGGGAAATGGGGAAGTGACATCGGCCGTGTCATACCAAAGACATAAAAATGGTACGAGCAGATGCCTCGCTTGGCTCTCAGCATTAAGAGGTTAGCGTTAGGACTGGTCGGCCTGGTGTCAGGATAATGTGACTGGGTGGGACATGATGCTACATGTTTGCGGCATGATGCCCCAGTGCTAGACATAAACTATAAAGTGTCACACTGCAGATATCGTAACGTTATGACTGAAAATTTTTTAAAGCTACGTTAACAATCCAAAAATCCAAAACACACACACACACACACACACACACACACACACATGGATTAAATTTTGTTTCCATTTTAATAATGCCAGTGCACTAGAATTTCAATGGCATCCAAATGTCATCTGTTAAACTTTAGTTTTAAAGAAAATTTGTTATAGCTTCTATCTATATCAAAATGACGTCTTCAATATTGATTGTTTATAATGCTTAAGAAAGAGACTTTTCGTAGCTCAGAGTTTGGCCTGCTTGATGTGTTCTCTCTCTCTCTCTCTCTCTCTCTCTCTCTCTCTCTCTCTCTCTCTCTATATATATATATATATATATATATATATATATATATATATATATATATATTTGCAATACACTGACAACGAACAGTGCAAAATTAGTATCTAACTAGCCTGAGCGCTTTCGACTCTTAATGAGTCTTTTTCAACGGCAAATACAAAACATAGACAAGACAAACAAATAAAACAGAAAAACCGCTGAGTTAGCAAAACTTTACAGAATTATTTGCAATAAACTGACAACGAACAGTGCAAAACTAGTATCTAACTAGCCTGAGCACTTTCGACTCTTAATGAGTCTTTTTCAACGGCAAATACAAATAATAGACAAGACAAACAAATAAAACAGAAAAACCGTTGTGTTTGCAAAACTTTACAAGATTATTTCTACATTAATTAAACTTTTAAATTTATTATATTTCGACTAGTTTATTTCAACTTGGTGTGGATGCTGGAAAATAGTTTATATCGGCCTAGAAGTCGATGAGCCATAACGACATTTGTTATTTTACGTAAATTTATGTATGCGCAAATCATATCCCGGATATTTCATTGTTATAGTAATAATTATAGGTTATTGGGTAACTAATAAGCAAATTTAGAGAATTATTTAAAAGAATTCAATCCTTGACACACGTGATCCCTTGCTGGATCTAGTGCACTTGAAAACTCGAAAGGACTGTTATTCACCATAGAATTTGTATTCTTTATATATATATATATATATATATATATATATATATATATATGTAAGCGGTCCCGGTACCTCATATTTGCCAACAAACAAATATATCTGACAGATGGACCAAATGCTTTATCTATACTAGAACTATCGTCAGTGCTACATTCAGTTTTGTCTCAATTAAGGTAACGGCTAAGATGAAAGGAGACATTGTCATACAAATAAAGAAGCATAAAATCATTCTTCGGGGGAGACACATTTTAAGAGTGACAGTAATGTCAGTTGGTGCATACACTCTCAGATTAAAAGTTGAATTGCACTATAACTAGATGGCTAAATCAGTCGAGGCGTTTCCCCTTATATGTAAATTCGCTGTGTTGTTTTAGTATGTAGCCAGTAAGAAATTATACTACTAGTAGAAGTCATATCAGACTTGACACTGGCATTATTTGTCATGACGTCGTTAACAGACAACATTATATATCATATTTGTACTTACAAATTTTCGTTTGCACAGGACTCTAATACTACCTTTCAAATTTTAAATGTGATGTAATAGGAAAATGAAAATAACTTTTGTATGCTTTCAGTCCGGGTATTTATCATCCGAAAGAGGATAAATGATAGACCATTACAAAATTAATGATTTTGTAATTCGAGCGTTTGAAATCCGACATACAGCAACTTAAAATTCTGGCCATTTCTGTTTAATATAAGAAGGCTAAAAGATCTATGTTTACGGCTAAGATAGATTTCCAATAATTAAGCCACGGTCTCAAAATGATTGTTTTAGCTTAATAACACTTTGTCATCCAGTTTGGCTGAGAGGTGAGGTTTTCATATTGATGGAACCGGATCGTCTTTAACTACTCTTTATAAGACGTCTTTCTTTACAAAGAATCTACGATCGGTTTCTTTAGTTTAGGAACAATGTCTAATAGTGACATCAGTATGTATCCCAGTGTTACAAAAGTCATGTCTTTCTCTAAGTTCTTTATGAAAAAGTTACAATAGATGCTGTCTAATGCATGATTCCTACATCAACGTTTTAGCAATGTAAGCCAATTTTAGTAACACAACTCTCTTATGAGGATATTCGACAAAAGAATAACATATCAGTTGATAGCTGACTATACAGCTACTATAGGTTCATCTAGGCTTGATAATAGTAAGTGAGTGTTGTTATGTTTCTTATTCAAGTGTATTTTCTACTCGCTTTCGGATTCTCAAGTAAAGTCTTTCTTCTTTTTCTATTGATGGAAAGAAGCTTTGCTAAGCAATTACAGTTAAATATGTTTTAATAGTTTACTATTACCGCTCATTAACCGTATACAACTACTAGAAACATTAATAAATTGTCTTATCACTTTATGCTAAATTATAACATGCTTGCTTTCGTTATGTAACGTAAACGTTTAACTCAAAATCTGAACAGTCTCAGTGGATAATGCTTTCGAATAAGTTACCGTAATGTGTCGATGAGCAAGACACTGAACCGATCTTGCCTCAGAACGATATAGTCCCTTAGTGGTGATGTGCAGTTGATCCCCCAACCAACAAGACCAACAAAAAGACCAACAAAAAGCAATATATATATATATATATATATATATATATATATATATATATACACCAATAAAGCAATCAAAACTTAAAAAATAACAACAAAAAAAACCAACAAGGAAATAAAACCTTATGAATTTTATAATGTATTTTCTTTCGTCCATAGTGATGCAATTATAAAGAAGCATGTGTGAATTTGGCACAGTTTCTATCAGGCATCGTTCTTAAGCTTGCTGTGCCATATTGTCTACCGACATGTTAGTGTATGGACTGATTGTAAATTCCTTATATGTGACCCCATTATTTAAGAAGTATTATTTCGAACAGTACAGAGCGTCTAAATCGCGTAATTGTATACCTCCTGCTTTGTTTTATGTGACTGATACCATACTATGAAGTGGCCTGAAGAACAGCTTATGGTGTAACTCTACTCCAGTCTTGTGATAGCTGTCTTTATTCTTCTTTACAATAGTGTGAATGCCGAATAAATTGGAGAAAGGTTCCCGTTACGCGCTGTCTGAGGAAAGGAGAGAAGAAAGAAAGGGACATCCGCCATATTTGATTACTATACCTAATATTTTTCATTTTAGCCTATGTCATTATACTTCTGATTGACATTGAAAATATGAAATATACAGTACCATAATGATACCAACTGTACACGTTACTTTACATTCAACGCGTGACAATGCGTGAAGTGAATTGTATCAAGCCCTCCTTAGAGCATTTAATGATGTCGTTTCAACGGGTCTCCTATACCGTATCACCCTGTTTATGGACTCATTTTATCAATACACTTCAGATTGCACCATAGTATTAATTTGCCTGGGCAATGACACATATACACAAATTCTCTTTAAAGGTATCAAAAACGGGTGCGTACGGCTGAATGGACATCGTTATATTTAGAAATTGTGGATAAAGAAAAATATTTATAAGAAGACAAACTCGTGTTATATATGCAGTGAACACATTTCATTCGAGTATTATACGTGTGCGTACAAATACGACACAAACTCACAAGGCTAGATTATGTCAATACTAACAAGTGGGTATTTATCATAGCCTGTTATACAAATACTAGTTGACATATTTATATTCACATTCCTAACATTGGTCATGACGCAAGTGAACTGTATAGTACAGCTTAGAATTAGAAAATAAGACTTTGGACACTACTGAGAATAGTTACCGGGTACACTAGATAATGCACATTTGGCCTTGCCTACAGGTACCAATCCTCGGGCCCTATTGACAAAGTGTATATGCCCATAAGGCGATGACGGTGTGTGATTATAAGCATTAAGTATGATCTATCCGTGCTACATGAGGCATATTAGTCATCTCTAACATAAATGCGTGATAATCATAAATACATTTTAGCGTTTCAGAGATATAGGTTTGTAAGGACACTTATACTTCTGTAAACAATACAAAGATGATTAACTGTACGGAAGAGGGCAGTGATTTAGATAATCACCTCAGTTCTCTTTGATAATAATAATGGATGGCATTTTGCCAAAAATTAATAACAGCGATATTTTAGTATCGAAAAACATAATTGCACAAAATATCACATAATTTTAATACGCATTAGGAAGCAGAAGTTTCTTCGAATACATTGCGCTGAATATATAGCTCATTCTCCTAATAGACTTAGCTACAAACCGATAACTGGATCGATATTATTTGTTAATTATGCATTTTATTTACTTTGGAAGGTAGAGCTTAAATTCTTTGTCTATTGACATGAGATGTTTTGTCCCAATGCATCTTCTTGTGTTAGAGTTAAAATGGTCTTGACTGCAATGAAATAGCGCGTTCTCAAAGCGGTATTTATGTGTTTCTTCTTTTCTGCTTACATGTATCGGTCGAATGTCAGTTACAATAACTTCGAGTTAAAGACGATTATCTTTATCCATCGTATGTTATTGTGTAATAAAAAGTAAAGGGGAGGTGTTTGGTGTTATATAATGCTAAATAAAGGTGAAATGTGTGATGTTATACGGCACATTAAAACAAGGTATTGAGTGCTATGGTAATTGGAGTAAAGTTCCCTACGTAAAGACAAGACAGGTTAACCCGATGACATGATTTCCATTGGCGACATTTCAATCGCAAGTCCGGTACCCTAATCATTGTTCCACGGTGGATTCTGCATCCATTAGTCGCATCTTACAACATGCTGGAAAGTGTATTGGGTCTACACCACCTTAGTCCGCAGAATGCTATTAAATATGCACACAATGAAAACTTCAGAAGTAGACTGTGTATTTATAAAGAAATCTTTAAACACCGTTTATTATTTGCTTTGCTATGGTATATGTGTGTATATTCAAAGAAAACATATATCGCTGCAAATATGCAACGACTATTCACAAGGAAATATAATGTGGTTTCCGTTTTCTTATATTTCATTCACGAAAGATAACATGAAATATAATAACACTATGCGGCAAATAATGCATGAACTATAGGAGAATATTTTTATCGCAAATTAGACTCTACACAAGAAATAAATGTCCGCAATATATGCGACAAAAATGGACCGCATAAACCGTTCGCAAAGTTTCATTTTAGCACTGTCGTGTGACACATACGTCTTGTCTATAGATTAAGTTCACTGTATTTGAAGACGTTTTGTTGGAGAGATACGGATGGTGCTGCCGTCGTATCAATTACTTTAATTTCTAATGTAGCAAATATCGCTTGTTCCTTATTATTAGACCGGATACCAACATCTGACAGGTATATTAATATTATGATTGATTTTATTAAAGCAATTGACCGACTTAAAAAGAAATCGGGTAAAGTTTAACACAATATATTGTAGGAACCGGGTTTCATATCCATCATATAAATGAATCTCACAAATTTAGGATGGTTTATGTTTCTCCCAATAGACTATGTCAGTCACTTGTCTCGTTCTCCTTGTGGAAAACATGTTATGTTTCAGCAGTCGGCTATATATGCAATCGACAAGCTCAGCGTAAGAGTATGACTGGTTCAATGTTTCGCCAAAAATATATATCGATTGATACCTACAAGTATTAGCATCAATTGATACCTACAAGTATTAGCATCAATTAAAACCAATTCATAAAATATATTGATCAATAAATTGGTAACAAAAATAATCAACGTTGGCGTCGATACAAAAATTGAGAGAATATATGAAAGATTTGGCACCGAGGCAGGGAATCGTAGTCATGGGTTACAATATTTATATTTTGTGTGGCTCTACCGATCAAAAACAAATGTAATTGGAGACTGAGAGTTCCTTTTATCACTCATATAACAGAACAATGTAGCAACTTAGCGACCCCTTCTTTTTTTGCTTTGTCATGGGTCGGTACATTGTCTAAGTGTTCACGTGAGAAGCACGTGCGTAGAAGTCTCAGAGGTCGCCTATGTGATGTAATTGACAACCCACGCCCTGAGAACTTGACGATGCCAGATTTAGGAAAAGATGGGGCCAATTGCATGTCAGTAGTTATCAGCCTACCAACAGCAATGAAATGACTTCATATGACTGTTTCATAACAGAGAAAAGAAGGAGGCAGTCATAAGCAAGTATGTAATAAATATAACTATGTACATTTTCGGCAACGACTCAAGACATACTCAAATGCTGGGGTTGGCGCCGAGTCAAGGGAATTGCATTATTAAGGGTGCATTATGTCTATTGATCAGCAGTCATTACCAAAAGTAATGCACCACCTCGAATGAGATTGCCATATCCAGATTTCATAACCAATATAAATAATATCTCTCTCATGACAAGTCCTATGAAAATCAATTATTTCATATGGATTATATTTACCTTATGGACTTACAATTAAATATTCTACACTGCCCGTTAAACAGCCAAAGAACCTTAAAAGGATAGCAAATTCATTTGATTGTATACAGTTTTAAACTTCATCCTTTACGGCTAAATCCCTGTGATGTCATCATTTTCTTCGCTCCTCGAGCATGTAGTGATAAAGCACGTTGTTCATGCTTTACTTGAGAGAGCGCAAGAAATATGTATAATTTTAGTTTACTTTTTATTAAACTGCTAATAATAATAATTATAATAATAATAATATATCCCCGATTGTTGTTCTGCACTGTAAACAGGATCCTACAAACTTAGGAATTCGAGAATCAGTTATTTTCTACAACACACGTATCTGTTCATTTGACATATCAATTGAAATACCCGATTCAAAACCAGTGGAGCAATTATGTGATCAACATAATGCTTGATTGAATAAGTGAGTTGACCCAACGGTTGTCTTGATCTATAGATTTCAAACAACTGCTGTTTAAGATTAGTTATCTGCGTGGCCCCAAAAATTGTCTCTTCTGAACTAGCAGCTCTCTATAACTCATACTCCACTATTGTCTCTCCATTCAGTCCTATTAGTCTGACCATAAGCTCCCATTTCCAGTTTCCTCTTTTCTCTTCATTCATTAATTCATTCATTCATTCATTCATTCATTCATTCTGTCCGACTCACTGTGAAAGCTTGCCAGTAGCTACTCGTGGGTCGGTGTTTCTTTCCGGGGTTTTCCCGGGTTCTTCCTCCACCATTTATACTGGCCGCCATGTATAGCCTATGTTGTGCTGAACAATGGCGTTAAACCCTATAATAATAACAACAACTGTCCGACTCCCAGTCTTGTTGAATTGTTCACGGTTCAAAACAAGCGACATTTTTCAATGTAAACAACTAGCCTGCTCAATGTCCTTTTCTGTTACCTGCAAAACTCCACACTCAATGAAGGGGTGAGATCTTTCATTGCACATGCATAGCATATAAAGTCTGTGTCGTTTGCATTCATTATTACCAGTGTCTAGTTTAATGTTTCTATAAATAATGAATCAAAATTAAAGGACAAACTGTTTACTATATCCTTTCAAAGGGGTGTAGCTCCCAAAGTTAAGTAATGTGCGGAAATATTCTGAGATTGTCGACGATGATGAAGTATATCATTCTAGTTGCCCGAAAATATAGACTCCCACATGCAAATATGGCGGTGGTAGTAAGGAAACTTTCCTTTGGTTTGAAATGGCGAACAAACTGATAATGTTAGAGATCTTTTGCCAGAATCATGTTTGAAGGTATAAATTGAAGAATAAAATGACAAGGAATTTTGCATTTTGTAAATCCTTGATGCTTTTCGTTCTTATAATTAATAGGGGTAGGCTAATACTTCAATGTATTGCAGTAATATTATACACTTAACTTTCTGGGTAATCATTTGAAAGGGAGTTTAATAGTCACTATTCAAAACCTTCACCTGATTCTCTATATCTAATTAGTTCTCTCTCTCTCACTCTCGGCCTTTTCCATTTGGAATGTATGCATGTTGAAGGTAGGTATCGACGAAGTCCCAATCAATGTGCTGCATAATATGTACTTCTGTTGTACTTACATGTACACGTGTGACGTGTACATAATCAAATATTCTTAAAGCTGTTTGCGGAAACGGGAAGTCTATACGAACACGTACCGGTTAACGTGTATGAAAACCTGTCACATAAGTAGCACAGCACTGCACATACACTAGGCAAACAAAAGGGTTATTTTGCCACTAGAATAGTTAAAATCTTTATGTCTTGTGGGGTAGATTTCTAAATCTGTTTCGTATGTACCAATATGAATGAACGCTTAGTAGTATCTTTTCGCTTCTTGCAACTTATTTTCCTTCAACATCACACCATTTGCAAACAGGATGACCATAACATTTTCTGTATTAAAGATATATCGAATTACAAATACAAGTATGTAATTGTGGAAGTAATCAATTAATTTGCTCTAAAAGTGTTTTACTATTTTCGGCGGCTGATCAAGATAGCTAGGCAAATTATTCCCATTATCCAACAATACATGAGGCATTCAGTTCATTTTCAACACATTCACTGCAATTTCAATGATATACAAAGACTACCAGGTAAAATTTATTGAATCTGGGTTAGTTTCCATCAAGATGAAGATGGATACTGATGTTTATTTTGTGTGACGAATCCCATTCCCTTTTTTAGCTTGATTTTGATTTATATATAATTCGATTAATAAATATTGTTACATACATTCAAATATTTGGAAATATTAACCTTTAATGACAAATGCAAATTAACTAATAACGAAAAAGTCTGTTTGCAAAACTAAATTTTAATCTAATTATATTTATCGATATTCACATCTGCTGATTTCCCGTTTCAACCGATCTCGACCCATTATTATTGATATTAATTTTGCATAGAAATCACACCGATAATGTGAAATTTTCTCTAGATGCTTTCAAGGCATATAATGTTTACATACTCCATTCTCTCTCTCTCTCTCTCTCTCTCTCTCTCTCTCTCTCTCTCTCGTTGAGTATGGGAAGTATATATCTACTTTAAACTTGTTTTGGAGTACAGACAACAGAAGCATGATTATTAGAGATAGTTTGTCCATATTTTCTGCACATCATTTTAGTCAAAAACAAATAAAACCTTGTTAAAGAACCCAAAACCAGGACAAAAAAAAAAAAAAAA